>JACSZP010025411.1:133-14500 GCA_016161895.1 Pinna nobilis
AAAAAAGAGAGAGAAAGAAATGCTTGGGGACAGATAGATAGGGGAATGACACATATTTCTTACATATACTTGTATTTAAATATTTAGCCGAGTGTTCAATACTTCTGAAGCCATGAACTGACATATATTAACCTTTTTCTTTTTTAAATGCTGAAAATTACAGTTAACAACTTAACAGTAACAAGGCATCGACAGAAATAACTGAGCTTAATACTACGAAAATATTTGTGTGTTCAATTTGCTGATATTAGTGGAGGGTTTGAGATAACTTAAAATCACAGTTGGCTAAAACAATCATTCAGACATTCTACAAGTTAGAAAATAGTCCTGAGAATTCAGATTTATCAACAACAGTTTGTGAAAATAATGCTCACACTTTGCGACGCAAATTACACCAACCTGCTGACAAGTTTTTCGTGACGTAACTTCGAACGCCATTTACGTCACAATTAGTAAATTTACGATAAGGGCCCTTTTCGCATGGGCTGACACATTTGTTTGTTATCATTTTTCATATTTTTTTCTGTCTAAACTTTTCTAAACAATTTCATTTCATGTCTCTAATAACCTTTCTCTCTACCACACTTTACAGACGCTGACAGTGAATTTGGACACTGATATCGAAATACCAGATGAAATAGACTTGGATCATTTACCACTCAAAGAAAAAGTAGCGCAGCTGATAAACGTGTTATCAAAAATCCAAGACCAAGAAATGTGAAGCTTCTGATGTGAATGGCTGGACTCCTCATCAGTTCACCTCATGTATAGCTGGTGACTGCATAATTTTGTTATGGCTGGGAAATACCCTAGACAGGAGTTACGATTTGACTGCCTTGTGCTCACAGTTAAGAGACTACGGTTTCACTGCTTTGTTCTACCAGATAAGGGAATATCCTTCCGTCATCAGCTAACACGCCAAATAAGACTGTTTGTGTTGTTGTCATTCACGAAGAAATTCCAGAATTGTGGTAGTCTGAGAACAACAGGATATACCTAAGTGGTGAATATGGAATTGGAAAGAAGCCATAACAAGGCAGAAAATAGAAAAGTCAGAAAAGCCAGATAATATTCCAAGAAATTCAACCTTTTAAATGAGGAAAAGTTACTTTTAATCTTGCATATTCCATATTTAGCTTTTTTCAGATGTTACGGTTGGAATTGATGAGAAGAAAGTTTGAAAAAAAAGAATAGTAATTATTTATATAAACTGCAGAGTCTGGATTTTTCTAGGATTTGCTAGTATTTTCCATCTTTATTCAGTGAAGTTACCAGAGTAAAACTGAAAAATGAAAAGAATTACGAGATTGTGTCATACCATTCTGTAGAAGTTAAATTTAGCAATGAACATTTTTATAGGCTCTCAATCAGCAGATAAAGTTCAAAGGATAATTATTTTTCATTTCGTTCTTAGTATACGGATAGGGAAACTGAAACTCGTATCGTCCGGTTACCTGTTTTGGTGAGGAACCTAAATCGTGACCCCGAATGATTTCCTTTGTCGCATGCAAACCAGAAACCAAAATACAACATTGTTCTAGTACAGTAAAAGGAAACGCAGTAGAAGCTGTACAGCAATATTTTTTTTAGGTAAATGAGAGTAAGGAAGATAAGTTTTATTTGTTGATTGTTTTTTGCACTCTTATCCTTACACTCACAAAAACCGGTAACTCGAAGCTAAACGATGTTTATAGTTTTGACTGCAGTTTCCATTTCAAACTTATAACATTTGTAGATAAACTGAATCTTACAAGTACATGGATAAATAAAAAGTCATTATAGCAGTCTACTATATAGACGTTAAGTTGAATGTCTCCAACTGTAAAGTTGATAGAGCCAGTTTTTCCTTTTTTAAGTATATTGTAATCTAATTTTTCATACAAAAGAATAAAGTTGTTTTGTTCAGCTTTAAAGGTTGAAAAGCAAAGAAAAAGCCAACTTTAAAGGTGGAAAAGTCAATGATGAAAAATTACAGAGTGGCTGATGTTCCATGAAATATCCAATTTTGTATTTGATTTGTGATGGTAATTTTTTTTAAAAGTAAGTGGAAACTATATGAAATAATTATTGGTACACCATTGTGATATCATACATTCCCTTTTCATATAGGGAGAGTGTAATATTTGACACTTTGATGCATGGTAAAAAAAAAACTGGGTGAAATACTTGTGTCAGATACCATGCATTACTGTAATATTATAATCTTAAGAAATATTAACTTATATAGAACAGAATTCATTAAAATACAAGACTTGAAATATTTTGTAGAAGTGAACTGGTGCCAAATTTATAAAATGGAATGTGTCAGCAAGTAGATGTTTTATGTTTGTGATTGTCGCTAGGTCATATTCATGTTTAAATATTTCTTGTTTCCTTTATGCTGTTACATCTGGGCCTAGTATCATAAAACTTGAGAATTTACTCATCTGAGAATTTGCTCAACTCTAGCTAATATTGAACTGATTGGTTGAGAAGCTAGACTTAAGAAAATTCTCAGACTTAAGTAGATTCTTAAATTTTATAATGCTCTGCTCAGTCCTTTTTATTCTTAAAAGGTGTGATTTTTCTTCTTCTCTTTCACTCTGTCTTGTATGTTATAATGTCTCTCTCCTCTTCACTATGCAATTTCATCTGAATCTCTTTCTGTGTCCCTCTTTCCCTCCACATACTTTGATATTATAGCTACAAGGTATATAGTTTGATCTGTTTGTATGTTGCAAATGATAACCTAACTTTTACACATAGCTGACAGTGCAAAGTAATTTCATATTTTGGCATGTAAATTATACATTTACCTAACTGAAATGAAATTGAGAATCCAATTTAGAATGCATCATTATTTTACTAAAAATTCTTATTTTTGTTTCATGCATTGAGTAGTCTTAGAATGCATATCTTACAAAGAGTTTTATTAGGAGTGTGGTCCCAGGATAAGCTGATGGTACTGATATAAATTTTGTTATCCAAAAATGCAATAAACTTTTCCATTTAAAACGAGATGATGGAAAAATAAAATGTATCTATGTATTTCCATCAATACATTTCTTTATACATGTATTGGAATTGCTAAAGAGTGGTCAGAAAAATATGTTGTGCAACTGACGTGATAATGTAAAACAAAGCAAAAATAATACAGTAATTTTGAAGGTTGGTCTTTCCTATTAATTCAGTTGTCCATGTGCAAGTAAATTACAAAAAAAAAACACAATTGCACAGAGAGCTGGAATAGGAACCTGAAGACTTTAGGATTTTCTCAACTCCAGCTTCATGACCAATCAGAATTCAGTATTAGCTGTGACAAGTCTGGCTTGGGATTTCACACCCATCAGGCTGACTCTTAAAGTCATTATGCATATTATTCTTTATTATTTTGATTAGAGACATCAGTTTTTAGCATTTTGATCTTTGTAATTTAGAAGGAAAGGTCAATTATATATTGTATTCCTGGTGGAATAATAAATTTTATAAATTATCCGTATTGTGTTCATTTTATTAATTGTCCAAAGTAAATCTGTGTAAGGTACTACAGCATTGTGCAATACATTCTTGTTTTGAAGGATGTTCTCTTGATTTTAGAGGTCACTTGACACTAATCAAGTTCAATTTCTATAAGCTGCATATTTTGCACAGAGTTCTTGCTCTTGAAGTCAGAATGAGTGCCCATGTTTTCAGTTTCTAAAGGATATTGAACTTAGCAAACCATAATCAAATCTGGAAATTTTAGGGACATATTAAAAGGTATAAAACATTTTCAATTTATCTAAGTTTCAATTTTACAAACCTTGCTGGAACCGAAGCTAACTATGTGAGATAGTTTGCCTGCTTGCCTGCAGATGCTTTATGGTCTGTTCACAGGTACACATGTAACTGGGTTCCCTCCCCTGGCATTAGTGATGCATCCATATAATTATTGAAAGATTCTTGAGTGGAACCTTAAACAGCAACACATAATAGATAACAAAGCTAGTCACTGACCTAAGTTAATACTATTACATCTAAGGGTTGTTCCCGACGTTTGGATGAGACAGTTAAATCTGATCTACAGTCGTAAAACCGACCAAGCATAGGCAAAATTTGTTGCCTTTCTTTATCACCCTTCATAGGCACACAATGATGTCTCCAATCCATATAGGTGAAAGATTCTTGTGTGAAAAATATGTTGGGAATTAAATTTATGGTTTTTATAGCAAATGAAACAAGAGGCCCAAATGATCCTATATCACTGACTTGAGTAATATGAGCATACTGGTAAGCTAAGATCTAAGACATTAGCTGAAAATGTCCAAACACAACAGTAAAAATAAACCTTTAAAAACGTGTCAAAAAATTGATTTCCAAATGGAACCAAAAACAACACTTCTTAAAACATTCTTCTAGGTCACTCAGACATATTCACTTTTCATTCTATGCAGCACTTCTGAAGGAGAATTTAGTTTCTGAAAAGAGGGTACCCACCCAGATCTATTTGAATCCGTCCTTTTTCCACCTCAGGTGGATCAAAATGAAAAACAACAACAGATGTAGGGAACGATGAGTATTTCAACCCTGTCAAGTTTCATAAAAATCCCTTGAGAGATTCTGAAGAAGTAAAAAATGTGAAATGGTTAAGGACATTGGGCATAAAGGTATGATGTAATATACAGCTGAGTCGGTTTATTACAAATCGGCTAAAAGGGAATTCATTCTATAATCAAGAGGAATAAAGCCCCGAAAAAGAATGACATTTATCTATATATGGAGTAAATTTTGATTCTTAAAACGAAGGATACCTATAACAAAGTCAAAAGTCAATCCTATTTGACTTTGTTATATAGACCAACTCCACTTTATGTATAAACACATTCACAGAGGTCTATATATAATCACATTATGAACAAGCTAAAGATGGACTACTAGTAGTTACAGTCTCTCAGTTATCAGTTTACCTTTTGATACCTGTTTATGAGATAAGTAAAGGTATGGGACGTTTATTAAACTTTAATTTAAATTTAACATTTTAATTTTATGGTGTTGTCCGTCCATCTGTCTGTCTGTCCGTCCATTCGAGGTCAGTTTCCCAGACATTTTTTTGCTGTGGATCCAGATCAGATGCTGAGATTTGGACACAAGCTTTCTCTCATGATGTTAGAGATCCAATTCGTACTTCAGCAGGCCTGGGTCACTGTGACCTACTTTACAGGTAAAAATACATTAAACAATTTTCTGGACTTTTTTTAGCTCCATCATGCTAATGATGTCCATCATCCATCTGTCATCTGTAAACTTTTCACATTTTCGACTTCTTCATAACCAATGCAGGGATTTTGATGAAACTTGGCAGGGTTGAAGTACTCATGGTCCCATACAAGTTTTGTTGTTTCTCGACTGGATCAACCGAGGGGTGGAAAAGGGGCAGGGCCAAATAGGTCCGGATAGGTACCCTCCTTCGAGAAACTTCTTCTTCAGAAGGGCTGCATAGAATGAAAAATGGTTTGCATCTGAGTGATCTAGAAGGATGTGTGAAGAAGTGTTGTTGTTTTTGGTTCCATTTGGAAATCAAATTTTTGGCACGTTTTTGATGTTTTTATGGACTTTCATTTTTTAACATTTTCAGCCAATATTATTAAAGTTTGACTGTGATTTCATCAGTTTGCTTGATCAAATGCTTTACATATTATTAAATCAAGTTTTACAAATACTTAAACAAAATTACTGAAATTCAATTTTTGAAATTTTAATGAATTTCTTTAACTTCAAAAAATGAGGGGGGGGGGTCACATTTGCGGCTTCTTTTTCTAAAGCACTCCAGGGATTTTGATGAAATTTGGCAGGGTTGAAGTACCGTACTCATGGTCCCCTACAAGTGTTGTTATTTTCTGGTTGGATCCACAAAGGGGCAGGGTCAAAAAGGTCTGGATTGGTTCCCTCCTTTGAGAAACATCTTCAGAAGGGCTGAATGCATCTGTGAGTTTTCAGCTAATGTCTTTAATCCCTGTTTATGCTTATATTACCCAGGAGAGCGTTTTAGGCCCATTTGGACCTCTTTTTCACTAAGAATACAGATCAGGACCCAGTTGAACAATGCATTGTTAAATGAACTTGTATTTAGCCACTAACATAAGCTCAAATTTAGCTTGTAATTTACTAACTTTATAGTTTAATGCTATTGACCTACTTCATAGGTAACAGTAGGTCAATCAGTTTTCTGGACTTTTTTCGCTATGGATACAGATCAGATGCTGAAATTTGGACACAAGCTTCCTCTCATGGAGTTGCAGATTCTTTTGGCAGTCCAGTTGTTTGGGTCACTGTGACCTTCAATACTGGTAAGAGTAGTTCAATCAGTTTTCCGGACTATTTTTTCACTATGGACGCAGATCAGATGATTCACTTGACCCACTGTACAGGATATGGTATGTAAAAAAGTTTTTTTGGTTTTTTTTACTGTGCCTTGAAAAAAAACATGATGGGCATACTGTAGATTCTTTATTTTTCGTGAGTCCTTAATTCTGCATACTTGCTGTTTTCTATCAAATCGCAGAACTCATAATTGTGAGTTCTGAATGTCAAGGAATCAAATTTTTCGTTCTGAACCCGGTTTCTCAAAGACCGAAACAAAAACTGTTCAACTATACATAATTCTTAACGGATTAATCCATAATCTAAGATATAAGATTCACGAATTATGGTTCCATCGAGGACAAAACTGTCACATCAAATAAAAGCGAGGATTTAAAATCCGCGAGGGCGTCAAGTCGCGAAATTACGCGAATAGGCCTATTAATTCCTCGCTTTTACTGTTTAGGAATCTACAGTATCAAACTAGCGTTTCCATTTGCTCTTATTTGAATAAGCGAGGATGTGGTATAGACAAGTATTTGATGGAATTTTTTTATAACATAAAACTGCTTGACTTTTTGTAATTAAAGATGCATGAGAGAGTTGGGAATCAAAGAACTCTGACGCCAAGTTTTACTTAGACCAAAGGACTCAGACTGTGTGGAATTGGAGCAATTTTGGCGTTGCATAAATAATAGGAATTTACGAAGTATGATATCATTATGACTAATGGGTGAAATTTTGAGTTACTTCTTTTATTTTTCTTGCCACAAATGCGACCCCCCCCCCCCCTTATTGAAAAATATCCTTGATCCGTGAATACACTAATACATGAATTACTTCAGCCGATGAATTGTACGTGAATAATTGTAATTCTTGCATGAGATTCATGTTATTTTACGATCTTTAAGTCTTTTCGGCATCAAATTCAGACGGTTTCCATTTGACTGCAAAATTACAATGAGAATTTTGCTTGAATGGCAATCGCTTCCAGAGTTACTTCCCTTGTTGTCATCTCCCGGAAGTTTGAGCCACTGCACGAATGAAAATACGGTAAGACTTTGGAGGTGATGATGACCAACTAACTTCCTCGTAGTCTGGACGTTTCTGAATCTGTTGCGGCCAAACTTGAACGTGATAGGAATGGTTTTATAGGCCGTAAGAAACCTTAATTTTAGTTGTTTGGCCTGTTTGGCGAGACCAGACAAAAAATGGCTACAGCGGTGTATGGAGTGGGGACTGATGTCGATAATGAGAACTTGACAATGTCTCAAATGCGCTGTTTGGAGAGGGGGTTGGTGGTGACTATATTCTTTTATAGGAAAAAGCCCGAAAGGAGAACATTGCAAGTCAAATTGGAAACTAGACAACTTATATGGATAAAGGCTGCAGGAGGAAAACCCGAAGGAATTCGTAAGTGAAAATAGAAAATAAAAGCTGTAGGCCTATGTCACCTATTTAAATGACTCAACTCTGAAGTTAAGATATAAATAAACAAAGACATTACTAGGAGTTTGGTATATTCCCTAATTATCTTTCTGTGGTCATCTTTGGCATGATCTGCTTTTCATGCAGTAATTAATTCATAGCATAAATAAACCTTATTTGATGTTTACCAGTATAAAATAGTTTACCCCCCCCCCTTTTTTTAGGTCTACCTTGTCCTGAAAGTAGGCCTAGATTTAGGCCCATCCGCATCAAAATTTCACCAAATCTTTTGAAAAGTTTTTCAAAAATATGATCAAGAAATTCTTGAACCACTGAATTTTCAGAGGAGTGAAATGGAGAAGAACTTTTACATATATGAAAAACCCACAGGAAGTTTACATAAATATAGGCCCCTATAGATTGATTGGTACATGTAGGTTTGTTGGTTGATGGTTGGCAAACATCTACACAAGAATCTTTCACTTATAGGGAGATGTCACAATGTACCTGGGAAGGGCGAAAAAGTTTGACAATAAATATAGAAAAGATCACCCTGTTAAGACAAAGGTGAATTTTAATTGTTAGGTAGGAAAAAAATCAGGTAAATTTTTGTCATGATAAGTAGATCTATATACGTGTAGACCCTACATGTATCGGCATAGGAACAAATATGTTTGGGATGAGTTTAAAGTAGATACGCTTTTAAATTGTATCCTTTTACCGTTTGGAAATATGAAGAAATTAAATTTTTCCACACTCCCATTTGTTTTACATGTTTATATGTTGGTACAACTGTACATACATGTAAATTCCACTCACTGTTGTTTTTTTATTTTAACTCTTTCAACCCAACTGTCAGAATGGTATGCTCTTTTCCATTGTCTCAAAACAATCTATTTTGGTCTGTGGTGTTGAAAGGTTTATTTATTGTAGGTTATGCTACCCTCAACATTTTTTTTTCAATAATAATGTAATCCTGACTAAAAAAAAAGGAAGACTTTTAAAACCACTTCATTTGAAACATTTCTTTGGTCACTACAGGATTCTAAGCTAAGACAGGTTTTTACTGTAACTCTACCTGTCATTGTTTCAAAACTATTAAATTGTACTTAGTTTCATCTGGAGGACTACTGGTACATGTGAACCATGATGTTGAGAGGACTTCAGTCTGCAACTTCTTTGACTGATAGCTAGGTGTGAACACAAGTGGACAAACAGCAACTGATCATAGACTCAGGAATAGCTGTCTATTTTAGAGATACAGTGGGACCTGTGAAGAGAGACCACTCCTACTCTCATTAAAGTGTGGTCATTCCAGACAGGTGGTCTGTCAATACAGGTTTTATTCATACTGTATGATCACTTCAGTCTTGAAATATGGTTTCTTATATTTTTAGTCTCTATAAAGACAGGTTTTGAGTGCCTCTTATGATTGTGGTCTCACAAGACAGGTTTCACTGTATATCTCCAATGAATAGGTACTAGTACTGCATGTATAGTAACTATAGCCAGTTTGAATGTCAAACCTGTCTTGAGAGACCACCTCTGGAGCCACTTAAACATGGTCTTTCAAACAATTGTTATCTCAAGAATTATTAAACAGTGTTAGTGATTTTTCAACACAGATGGTGTTTAATGAGAGTGGTCTGAACACAAGAACCACTGCATAATGAATAGGTACCACATGTTTGGAAACTATAAAAGTCAAATGTACATGCTACACAGGGAATAAAAGGAGCAGGCTAGAGTCGTGAAGGTCAAGTTTTGATAAGATGTCTTTTTTCTGCATGTGAAATAGGGGCACTAGTGTTTCATGACACATCTTTTTTTTCAAATAATCATACTTTGTCTCACTTTGTTTGTTGGTTGTTTTTACAGTAAACTTCCGCGAAGTCAGAGAAGTGCGTGGAGGTCGAAATTCACGAGACTTTGACAAATGGCCAGATGAAGCAAGAAAGCATGACTCCTCACATTGTTTTGTTATATTTCATGGAAGTGACTTCAAGCTGAAAACTCTGTCCGTTGTTGGTATGTATCATTTTTTTTATGCTTTGGAATATTGTGGGTAACCATGGATACTGAAGATGAATTTTCAAATTTTGTGTTTTTTTATTTCCTCTCATATGAAGAGTGTATTTCAAATTGTGTAGATCTTATTTAAGTTGTACAAAGTGTGGTGTATGACAATCATGAATCACAATTACAGTGAACCTCAAAAATATCGAAGTTGGAAACACCAATTTCTGGTAATAATGAACAAATCTCCGAGTCCCGTGTGTTTACCTTCAATGTGTGTAAAACCTGCTGGCACAATGAAATACAGTCGAGCCTCATCAATCTGGACTCCTGTGTTCCCCGGCACAATCAAATTATCAACTGGGTCTATTACTTGTTACAGAGATTGTGTTTTCTGAACAATTTACGCTTGGTGGTTTTGGAAATTGGCTGACTGGTCAGTCATATACTGTCCGGATTATTGGGACAAAATACAATGCAATATGAATGTCTATTGTAAAAATTGACTGTACGGATCCGGAACCTGAAAATCTGGATTAATGATACAAAATAACGCTTGAAAATTGTGTTCCCAACAAATTTCATCCGGAAAGTGAAGCATCTGCACTCTGGATTATAGGGGTCTGGATTAATGAGGCTCAACTGTACTGATATTATGTAGTCATTTTACCGATCCCAATGCATTCGTTATGAGCGAAGTTGACTGAATGAAAAGTCTACACACCTCTGAATCTTTTATTCAATGGATAGAGTGATAGAAAAAGAAAAGAGATGAATGAAAAAAGAAACATTTTTTCTGACAAAGGAAAGAAATGGAAAAGAGAAATAATTTTGCTGACTATCTATGAGGACTCAAATTTTCCAAGCCTTTGCTTTACGTAGGTTATATTGTCTCTTGGGGCCGCTATGGCTCAGTGGTTAGTGTGTAAACCTTCTGGTTATGATGTACTGGGTTCGAATCTACATTGCAAATGTGTTTGGCTTGCTCTGTCCTTCAGATTGGACAGTAAAAGTTGAATCCCCCTATCACAGTTGGTGCTTGTACATAAATGAACCCTCATTAGTTATTACTCAACAGCAATAAGTGTCAAGCATAGGCCAAATTTATCACACTTCACCAGCGTACAGTGATGTCTCTGTATCAGTGAAAGATTCTTGAGTGGGACGTTTTAACAATGATATAACCAGTGAACATAATCTCTAACTCTTAGCTACTTTTCATGCTCCTGGAATTGAAGATTCCATGGCATTTAGTTTTTGACTTTGTGACTTTCATTTTGGTCATACTTTTTACACAATAAAGGATAAGGGCTTTAATATTAGGGCACATGTATATTTCTTATGACAAGATGTTACTGTATGAACCAAACTTTTCTTTATTGGTGATTACCTCTCAAGTGATCAGGTGGTCGTTAAACAAGACTTAGTTGTTGTATTACCAGACACTCTCATCATTGATGGCAGGGTTTACACCACACACTGAAATTTTAGCAAAATGCTAAAAAATGTAGAAATTGGCTAAAAAATATAGAGTTTGGCTAATTTTTTTTGCTATAATGGCTTCACAGATTATTGTGTGATGTTAGAGAAAAAAACATCCCTGAGGAAATATATTGGTAAAATACAGGTAAAATCTGATCTCTTCCCTGGCTTCTTCAGAAAAATCATAGTTTTGCTCCAGAAAACTTCACTTGGCTTAAATAGTACACGTACATTCTGCCATACACTTGAAGGCAATTAAGCGCTATGAAATTCTTTGTAAAATACAATACATGTGTATTACAAACAGTAGTGTTACTAGATGATGATAACCGGTAATTTCTTTCTCATCAATTAGTGTATTAACACACTCTCCACATTTTTTGACATATCATCAGTAATTAGATGTGTCATTACTTGAATATCGGTACACCACATACTGATAAATCATGTATTCACGACAGCCATCAGCTGATAAATTTCTGTACTATTTGTAACCTCTTGTGCAAGAAACTTAACTGACCCATCCAATTACTCATAAAACTCTGTTAGATTTGATGACAACATGATAAAAAGTAGCCTACCTCCATCAAACATCTGACAAACATAAAAGATGCATTGTGACATCACTTGACAAATTTTTTAAACTTGACAAATTTTTTGCCAAAGCAACAGGTCAGTTACAACTATTGTGGAGTGACTGTGCTATTTTTTGTTGTCACATTACAAATGGTCACCAAGGAGGTAAAGTAAATTTGAGAATTCCAGTAAAGCTAGATTTATTTCTAGCTCGCCGGGACAAAAGTTTGGAGAGCTAATATTATATCTTCTTTGTTGTTGTTGTTGCTGTTAACTGTGGTGGCATCTATATACAAAAAAAAAAAAACAACTTTAACCTGGGCTATATCTTATGAACCAAAAATAGATAAAGGCTTTGATATTTGGCATATATATTATAGACTCCTTATAATTATGGTTTTCATTTAGAGCCATCAGTTTGGGCATAATGACATTGACCTTAGGCTTTGACCTTCTTTTTGAAACGTACACTACTGTCTACAAGCATTATTGTCTTCTGATATCTCTTGTTTTGAAAAAAGTAGCTCGTCAAAATGATTCCATGGACTGGTAATTATACATCAACTAACCATGGAGAACCCTGGACAAATTATTTCATTTTTAACTTTTAGATGGCAAATTAACAAGGAAAACCCATATACATCATGATTTTCTTTTTATCCAGAAATCAGAAATGAGGGTTTTAGCTGTAAGGAAACCAAATTGAAAATATGAAATACAGATGGTTGTGATTTTGTGTTATGGCAATTTGTAATTTAATTGTAAAATCCCGAAATTGAGTACCTACAGGTAGGTAAAAGAAGGAATCTATTTTATAAAAAATATGTTTAAAGATACATTTGGGCTCATTTTTTATCTTCACAGAATTAAAAAATTGAAATATCACATTTGCACCAGCATATAATTAGAGGATGTAGCTGATGAAATACAAAAAATTTGCACGCAATATATAGATATCGTCGTTCAAAAAATAAAAAATACACAATTACGGGTTGTATTCTTTTCCCACCATTTTAACAGACATGACGAATGCCTATAAGTACATGTATAAGGGCGAATTACGCAGACAAAACATGTCCAGCACGGACATTTAAATGTTGATTTGACAATTTTTAATGTGTAAAAATGTGTTAATTATATCCATTTGTACATGATTCCGCCATTATCTTGTGTACAGCAAATTTTTGCTAAATGAGTCCAAGTGTACCTTTAAGGATTTCTCCCCCTCCTCCTCCATTTTAAACTGGATGCTGTCTTTATGTGGATGAAAGCACCTAGACAAACACATAAAACTTTCTTTATAAAAATTGTGTGTGCTGTACTGTACCTAAGTACAGTTGTACTGGAAAAGTGAAAGCAGCATAATCATACTGCAATTGCACTAAATGGATCATGATATGGTTTATGACATAACGCTGTGATCACTGAATTGTTTAATCCGTTGCATAATGATAATAGTACGTGTGAGGAATTATAGGCTTCTGTGTATGCGTAATTCATGTATTCTTTTTAGTGTTTTGTAGCATTTTATGTCGATGTTTTATATGCAACTATAAAAAATTCTTTCACTTATATGGAGACATCACCAAATGCCAGTGAAGAGCTACACATATGGCCTCTGCTTGGTCACTTTTGGCCCTTGAGTAATGAGGGTTCTTTAATGTGCCAAAACCTGATGTGACGCGGGACCTCAGTTTTTAGTTTCTCATCCCAAGGACACAGACAGCCAACTGCAGGACGGTGGATGGCGTGAGTTTGATACCTTAACCAATGGTTAAAAAAAGCAGACATGCTAACCACGGAGCCACAGTGGCACCTTCACTAAATGCCAGTGAAGGGCTATAAACATGATGACTGTGCTTGACACTTTTGACCAATGAGTACTGAGGGTTCTTTAACATGCCAACACCTACTGTGACACAGGACCTCGGTTTTTACTGTCTCACCTGAATGACTGAAGGACAGGGACGGCTAACTGCTTCCTTTACTTCGGCTAAGGACTCCTCGTATGCGTTGATGGATCTTTGACACGCTCACACGTACAATGACGTGGGACCTCAGTTTGTTATGTGGAGTATAAAACAATACGGAACTTTCGTGATAGCTTTTTCTGACTGTCTCAGGTTTTCTTGTTCAACTATGTCACATAATAATCAGACATTGGTTTAGCATCACTTTGTTTACATTTTAATAATAACACCACACTGAAGGTAACAGCAGACTGCACTTTTAATATTTGTTCCATGCAAAAGGAAAAACCCGAGAAAATCAAGATTGAGTCTCAAACCTACCTTGCACAGAGCTGGGCACCATAAAAGTTGAGAATTTACTTAAGTCTAAGAATTTTCTCAACTTCAGTTCCTCGGCCAATCAGAAGTCATCATTTGTTGTTGAAAAAATTCTCAGACTTAAGTAAATTCTTAAGTCTTATGGTGTCCAGGCTTGTTTTTTAGCTCACCTGAGCCGAAGGCTCAAGTGAGCTATAGTCATAGCGCACTGTCCGTCGTCCGTCCGTCCGTCCGTCCGTCCGTCCGTCGTCCGTCCGTA
>JACSZP010025412.1:0-15426 GCA_016161895.1 Pinna nobilis
TGTGTATATATTAATGGCCGTAAAGTAGATTCTTTCACGGTCCAACTCCTACTTTGACACGGTATCTCGGGTTTTATTAGACTCGTTCGAATGACAGGAACAGCCAACTGCAGCGTGGCGCAGATTAGAACCGACAACCTCAACACCAGACGGCGAACGCGCTAACCACTAGCTGTGCCACAGCGCCCACTCTTTTCAAAATGTATTCATATATTTATTTATTTTTTATTTTTGTTTTTTCTATTTTTTTTGTATTATAAAACCAGACCAGATGAATGTACATGTATGTGAAACGGGGATTGTTGGAGAGCGATGTTAGCTAGCCTATCAGTTTTGGCCAAATATTGTTACTTTTACACTTGACATTTATGAGTCAAAAATAAATTTAAAAAAAAAAGGGGGAAAATGAAATAAAATAAAAAGGGGGATTGTCATGTTCTGGATAACGTTTGAATTTATCAGGTGGGTGGTCATAACTTTTCATTTTTATTGACCACCCACCTGGTAAATTTTAAAGTGACGGAATTATCAAACTGAATTGTTGATTCTTCTATCATATATATATATGTTGATCTAAATATAAAAAGATAGATAGTATTGGTTTTTGACCCGTATATCTTTCAAAAGCTTTCAAATTCCCGAATCACCGGGAATCTCTTGATGACGTCCTTGCACGGCTTGCGGCATGGGTCTATCTGTCCCTTTCGTGGCATTTATTCATCTCTATAAATCAATGATTTACGAAATGAAATTTTACCAGTGTGTAGAAAACATGACGATTTATGCAAACGCCGTCGAGGTATAGTACCCTTGATCACTTTAGGTTGGTCAAACTGTATTCTTAGTTACAAATATATCAACCAATCAGATTTAACATGCTCTCACTACGATGGTTAAGTCTCTTTATAACCGCCAATCAGCTTTCACGCTAAAGGGGAATTCCTTCTATAAATAGTTAACCTGAATTCTTGTTGATAGTGAGCGAGTGCCCGCATCAACTTTGTTATTTTGTATGGTATTTAATTGAAGAAAAGTTAAAATTCATCATTTGTGAAATGTCAAAATTTTACAAAACGCCTGTCGTGTTAAAGGATAACTTTTCTAAGGGGATATGTCGCATGTTTCAAAGCTTCCGTTTTGGTAGTTTCCGGTAAAGATTTTGCCAGAAAAAATCCACAAAACGTTTGATCTGAATACGTACATTCATGTATTTTGAAAAAGACTGACGGCCAAGCGTCAGTGTGAAGAAGATTCAATTTTGAGAATTTTGCAGAATATATTTTGCTTTACAGTGTACAGCTTCTGACACAGTTATCTCTTTTTTCTGGATTATATGCACACACGTTGTCAATGAGTTCGCTTCGCGAACGGCCTTCGGCCGTTCGAGCTGCACTCACTAAATTCAGACATAATGTAATAAAATCAAACATAATGTAATAAAGATAAGGGCATAAAATCTGTAAAATCTGTATGATACAGAATCTAAATGTACAATCCTCTGACATCGTCTAAGTATCAATGAGTATTAGAATGGAACTACTTGCTGTGCCACGTGATACCCCGTAACGTTTGTGCGGGATTAGTATCTCCAATGGTAAAGGGACGTAACTCTAAGTGGAGTATTCCCGTTGAAATGACGTTCTGGCATCAATTCATCACTAATAGATGAAAAAGTTCTATAAGTGATGATAATTTACAACTGCAAAATTAACTTAATGTGTGAACAAAGACATCAACGAATGATATATAAGAGATCAATAATAACATGTATCACAATAAAATGTCAATTTTCCAGAACTAAAGGAGGTTCAAAGCATATGATTACCGAAGTTTGTTATAGAATTGATTTCTATAAAAAAATTCCTGAACGTTACATTTTCAACTGAATTTCTCGAATATGCACAAAACGTACAACAGATTCTCAAATCTGGGGAATGCTTTTTGCAAAAGTATACTGTCGTACTTTGAGTCATAAGTACAAACAAAAACAAGAACAAAAATAAATAATGATAATAAAAAAAAATCAATAAATTAATAAATAAAAAAAAAAAACACCCGAAAACAAAACAAGAACAGCAACTCCAAAGTACAGCTATGTACATGGCTGACTCATTGAGATGAAATGGTAAAATCGTAGGTTTCGACAAGTTGCACACCCCTGTATGCTCAATCTCAATCGTGGCGAGTACAGAGCAGACATAAAGGCAACTTCAATTCATTCCACCAAGACTGCATGTAAGTTAACCGCAACAACACGACTACCCCCAAACAAATCTAACTAATCTTTAACAATAACTTAATTTTGAAAATATTTTTAGAGACCATATTTCAGTATTTAGCTTATACCAAATGTAATATGGCTTAAAATTGATAAGCATGTCCAGTGTCGCTTCATTTAAAATCACTTTCTTTTTACATTTCAGATAATGAAAAATGCCCAAAATGCAAAGAAAGAATGACCTTTATAAATTGTGCTGATGTAAGCATACAGCCTGGTGGACTGATACGCAGAAAACGACAAATAAGTCAACAAACACCAAAAGTACAGCCGGCATTTGAAAAGCCTTCAATAAAAACTGTGACATACGGGGAGTTACTGCGTAAACAGAACTCCTGGTCTGGTCCTGCAGCTAGCTCAGGAGCTCATCACTGGCAGAACTCTCAGGTTATCAAGGCCAGCTCTACCAATAGTAATAATGCATACACACCTGAAGTGAAGAGTGGACAAAATATCCAACATAATCCAGTACACAAATGGACCGGAAGTCAGCCAAATCACGAGCCAGCAAAGCAAAATCAACAACAGCTCCCCAAAGAGCAGAAGCCGAACAATCACCATACACATGTATCAACAAGTCAACAAACAACAGGTCAACAAATACACAAAACAGATAAGCAAACAACTTATCAACAACCGAACAATCAACATACACATGTGTCAACAAGTCAACAAACAACAGGCCCACAAATACACAAAACAGATAAGCAAACAAATTATCAACAACCAAGCAATCAACATGCACAACACGTGACATTAAGTCAACAAACACTAGGTCTAGAAATGCACAAAATAGAAAAACAACATAATACGTATCAACAACCGAATATTCAACATACACAACAAATGTCACCAATTCAGCAAACACGAGGTCAACAAATTCACAATGTAGATAAGCAGACAACTTATCAACAACCACACAATCAACATACAATGCATATGTCATTAAGTCAACAACCAACAGGTCAACAAATGCATACATTTGATAAACAACAGACAACGTATCAACAAGTTAATCCATCACAACAACAAATGCAGCAGGGACAGAAACAATCTCCAAGTAGGCCACACAAGGAACCAATATCCCTCGTCAAACCGCAATGGCAGACTACAGGTCAACAGCACAGACAACTATCAAATCCACATCAGCCTCAACAGACAGATCAGCAAAAACAACAACATCAACAACAGTTCCTTGGCCAACGACAAACACAATCAAATCAAAATAAACAACAACCACAACAACCAAATGTTAATATGTATCAACAACAGTCTTTAAGCCAACAGCAAACACAAGAACCGAATCATATACATGAGCATCAACAACAGTCGCTTGGCCAACAACAATCGCATCAACCAATTCAAAGTAGACAACAAAAACAACCAAACCATATGCATAAGCAACAACAACGCTCTCTGGGCCAACAACTATCGCAACAACCAACTCCAAATAGACAACAGCAACAACAACCAAACCATATGCATAAGAATCAACAACAGTATCTGGGCCAAGAACAAACACAACAAACGAACAATATTTATAAGCATCAGCAACAATCCCGCAACCAACAGCAAATCAAGCACCAAAATAAAAATATACAACAAACACAACAACCAAATCATATTCATAAGCATCCCACACTATCTCTAAGCCAACATCAAATACAAAATCAAAATGGATTACAGCAAAAGGAGCCAAACACTGTTCACATAAATCAACAACAATCTCTTACCCAACAACGGACACAACAACCAAAGCACAAGGATAAGTATCAACAACAAACACAACTACCATACAAGAATAGACAACACCAACAACCAGTCAGCCAACAACATCGACAACCAAGCTTCAGTCACAATCGTCCACAACAAACACCCAGTCTACAGCATCAGAAACAATCACCTTACTACAATGGTCATCAACTATCTCTGACCAAACACACAAGTAAACCTAATTCCCATAAACAACATAACAAACCAGGACATCAGGTTCATACAGCAACATCTTTAAGCAAACACCTTAGCAATCCAATTCAACAACAAAGGCATCAACAGTCTGTTAGTCAACAACCAAACCAACAACATATGAATCAACAAAAGCCTTCAGGCCAACAAAGCCAAAAGCCAATGATTCAGCAAATTCCCAAACAACTTCCGCTTTACAAAGGACCCAGCAAACCAGCATATCACCAAAAGACCCAATACCATCAACCAAATCAAAATTATCAGCCAAATCAACATCAACAGCCAAATCAACATCAACAGCCAAATCAACATCATAAGCGGCAACAACAACCTATCGTCCAACAAAATCAGAATGGTAAGATTCGGCAGCAGTTTGGCTCTCTGAATCCCCAATCATCCTATACACAGGAGCAGCAGCGACCACAAAATAGACTCGGTGTACACTTCACTGGTAGTTTATCTGGAATAAAACCAACGAGTAACAGAAAAGAGCCGCTCAGGGAATATAACCAATTTCATTCTGCAAATTCCCTGTCAGCAATGGCACCAAGGAATAACATGAAGTCATCAGACGGCATACAGAACATTGTGAGCAACTCGATGAGTAATCTTCTAGCACCAAAGGATATTATTCCAACATCTGGAAGTCACGGGAATGTTTTAAGTGGCAACAGCGAAAATATTATCCGTGGATATATGTCCGACCGTTTATCAAAAAAAGCACCACAGGTCGTACAAACATCAAAACCAATGGTACTGCCAGATTTACAATTTGTCGTGGACCCGGGCGTCACCAAGCAGCGGATAGGAGGACACTCCAGACCAGCCAATGGTATAAATTCATTGAACACACAAGCAAAGGCGTCGAGTAGAGTTGCAAAAAAACCTCAACCTCCCCTACCAACGGTCAGGCGTGGCAGTACACTGTCTTCTCATGGGGGAGGGTACGATCCGCATACGGGACGATGGGTTTCAAGTTTTACTAAAGCCTACTTAACTAAGAATACAAGAGGACCTACAGGACCAGCTTCAGCACCTGTTCCAACGTCGGCCTTCAGGTTCAATCAAAGGTCTGCCGGCGGCTTATCACTGTCCGTAAATCCTGCACCTTCTCCTGCACCTTCTTCAAATGCAATTGCCAACAAGCCATCTGTTCCATCTAAACCGATTATTTCCAGTTCCCATGGGAATGTCCCACATCTAGCAGTATCTAAAAGTATAAATACCGTGTATCAGATACAACAGGAGCCAGCTCAAACAGTAGTGGACCCACTTAATCAACAAACCAGTGCCGCTCAAAGAAATGTAAATGGCAGGATAAATACGTATCAATCAAATCAAAATGTAAGGACGGTCACCTCAAAGCAATTCGGAACAGAGCCAAGCCTCCGGCATAGTGTTAATACTGCGCAGGCTGGATCACTAAGCAAGGGATATGTCCCTGGAACAACACAAGGTAATAACGATAATATGCTCATCGAAAATATTAAACAATCAATGAACATGCTGGAAAAAATTGGATATCAGAAACCCGACAGCCCGTTATTTGTTGTCAAATCAAAGGCCGCACTTCCAATTGTACGAAAAACTTTAGAAACGAAAACTACAGTAACAAAACAGGAGAAACCAGCGACAAAGCCATCGCCTGAACCATCAACAATCAAGGATAAAATGCTAAACATAGAGTACGACACAGGATTTAAATTGTCCAATAGTCCCCTTTACGTCATTCCCTCTAAGCCTGCTGTAAAGACTGGAGGAAATAGAATCCATCCAGGACCTCACAAACCGTCACAGCAGCATATATCACCAGCAACGGTCCCTCAACCAAATAAAGCAATTGTGCATGGTCAGCCTCACGCTAATATGGCTCACACTCATCCCCAAACAAACTCGCAAGTCTCAAGCGGAGCAAGTGGTCAAATGGGGGGAATTACTCCAAGCCAGAAACAGCATGTAGCTACCGGACATCAAAGTCATACTCAAATGAAGCCACCACAACACATCCACTCTTCCTCCCGAGGCCCGGCCTTCTCATTGCCTGTAGTACATCAGCCACAAACATCACAAGTCCAGACTCAACATGGACATGGTGGCAGACAACCCCTCAAAGCAAATACACCTGTACATCAGCCACCATACCGAACCTTCCAACAACAACGAGCGATACCACAGCCACAAGGGACGGGTACACAGCCTGTAAGTCAAACACAAACCTCTAGCTATACCCCCGTGTCGCAAGAACCCAGACATTCTCCTTCAACGCCGGAACAAGGCTCAACAATGGGTGGCGCAGTATCTAAACCGAATGCCGCACAAGAACAAGTAAAACCAAAACCGCAAAACATGTTCGATGCTAGTAAATTCCCTGGGTTATCTCCCCTTCCTAAAAATAATAATGTCATATGGAGTGCAACTGCATCTGCGCCCATTGCATCCATAAGGAACTCTAATTCTCAAGCAAATATGCCAACAGCTAAACAGATACCGCAACAACAACCCGTTTTACAAAATCCACCATCGAATCCCACTAAACCAGAACCTGTGCCTAGCCAAATAGAACCCTATGTTCCTACAGTCTACGAAAAGGGTCCTCGTAAAATTGTTCGGGTCACAGTAGGAGGTACCCAGACCTTTTCATATGCTGCAAAGAAAGCAGGATCAGCTTCAAGAAATACTTTTAGTGCCAAACATATATTCAAATATCTACATAAACCACATCAGCAAACGGTGAACAAAAGTCCACAACGAGCACAACAGCCACCTACACAAAAGACATCAGGACAAGTGCCACAGACGCCAACTGGACAAGGACCACACGCGTCAACTGGACAAGGACCACACGCGTCAACTGGACAAGGACCACACGCGTCTTTGTATGAGGGAAATACAATCCAACGTAATCATATTGTTATGCCTAATCCAACTCATAACCATGGTGGCCCGTCAGCAAAAAATACAAATCCTACATTTGGCGTGGTCCCCTCCGGCTTGTCTGGAAATACTGTCCCTGCCGGCAAAAGGGGAATAATATCGAATTCACTGACGGCTACTGACCGAAACATGAACATTGTAAATCCATCAAATAACGTAAATGTACCTCCGAAACAAACGGTAAACCAAGATATGCAAGAAAAATATGTAATGACCCAAGATCAAGCACAACAACAAACAAGTCCACAAAGTTCAAACAACGCCTATACACCAGTAGATAATGTGCGCCAGCAACAATATGTCAACCAAGATTTGCGAAACATCAACTCGATGAGATCAGACCAAGTGCAGCAACAAACACGGCAGACGGATTCAGTTTCCCGTCTATCAACAAACCAACAAGAGTCCAGCAGTATTGCCAATGGACCAAACAACAATGCACCTCAACAACCTCAACAACAGTACGTTAGAAATACAGTGCCTCAACAGCAGTATAACCCAAATCTGCAAAATAAAAATGTGATTCCATCCAATCCAACACATCAACACACAAGCTCCTTGGATCCCGGAAACACAGCTCAACAACGATATGTTGATCAAAATATGCAAAACAACGAGGCGGTGGTTTCAAGTTCAACATATCAACAACCGAGTCCTCAGGGCTCGGGCTTCAGTGGACAACCGTATCAACAACATTCAAACCAACATGGCCAACATACACATGGCAGAAACGAAATGTCACCAAATCCAATACATCAACAAGCTAGCTCCGTAAGTGCAGGCAGCAATTTACCCAAAACCCAGCAGCCGTCAGGAAACACAATGAATAACAATAATGTACGTCAGCAGGAATATTTCAATCCAAATATTCAAAACAATAACCCAATGTCCTCAAATCCAAATCAGCATCAACCCACTTCCCAGGGCTCAGGGAACAGTAATGTACCTACACATAAATATGTACACCATCATATGCAACACCAAAATGCAAAGTCCTTAAATCCGATGCAGCCACAGACGAGCTCCCATATCTCCGGAAATACATCACCAGAATCCCCACAACCGTCAGAAAACATTGTAAAACCAGTAACCAGCACTAACCAACGAGAACAGTACTTCAACAACAATGAACCTCAACAACAGTACTTTAATCCGAATATTCAAGAAACATATGCGAAACCCTCCGATCCAACACAGCGACAGGTAAGCCAACCAGGTCCCGGCAACACAGCAAAACCATCAAACAGTGGCAATATTCATCAGCAACAATATACAAGTCAAAACATGCAAAACAACAACCCGATATCCACGGATCCGGCAAAACGTCAACCCAGTCGGCTAGGATCAGGCAACATTGTCAGTGCATCGATCGACAGTAATATTCCTCAACAACAACAACAACAACAACAACAACAATATGTCGATCCAAATATGCAAATCAACAACGTGATGTCGCCCAATCCAAATCTTCAACAACCCTCCACCCTAGGATCAAGCAAAAATTATGTACCTACTCAACATGTAAACCAACATCCCGAACATACGCATAGCAACGGCGCAATGTCATCGAATCCAACTGGGCATCGGCCGAGTTCCGTTAGTTCAAGCAGTACTAATGTACATAATCAACGATATACCAATCAAAACACGCACGGCCACCCAAGCTCACTAGGCAAGATTTTACAGGGCACTCATCAAGAAACCAAGCCGCCCTTGCCTCCCAACACTGCGTCGGTAAAAGAGAGTAGTCCTGCCACTGACCACGGAGGTCATCATAACGGACATCATACACATAGTCACAGCATCAGCTCAGGAACTCCTGTAGTGAATAGCAATACCCCTACACAAATGGAACAAGCCAGTTCATCCTCAATCACAGCGCATCAGAAAACCAAGCCTACAGTAGCGGCAACAAAGTATATGCCAAACTCACAACCAACAGCCAAACATACTACGGTTCACGAAAACTTTTCATTTGAGCAGTTTCGTTCTAACTTTAAACCACTTTCTTTTTCAAATTTCAAGTATCCTCGTTCAATTAATCAAAATGTAAATAACCAATCGGTGCGGTAAGTTGCACGTGCATAGTGATATTTAAAATTCAGCGCGATGACGTCATCTGTTAAACACGTAGCGCGTGGAGTAAAAGCCAATGACGTCGGGATAGATATTACTTCCTGTGACAAAATATAGTATACCTTTAGGTGGTGTTTCTTGTTCACAGTAGCAATGGGAATCGGCGATGATGGCGTTATTTCCAGAACGACTTAGCCAATGAGAACTTGACATTCAAGTTGTGTTATGACCGCTGGAAGGTATGCGGAGTCTAGATTTAATAACAACCGATTTCTATAATTTATTATGACTTGTTCCCTTCACTTGTCTTGCGATCTTATGTATTTTTCGAGTCAATAAAAGAAACATTCTCGTTTTTATTCTCTCAGTATTTAAATTCTAATGTCGACATTCAGGGTATACGGTGTATATATGCGAATGTTATTTTTTAAAAATACACTACACATAACTGTTTCTTGTCAAATCTGAATAAAACTTATTTTTAATATATGCATGTACAGAATCTCTTCAAAAAGCTGCATAATTAGAAATAAGAGCAGGCTTTTATTTATTGCTAATAGTATATTATCTTAACACTGTATATTCGACATGAATACAATAAGGAAAATATCTAACCAGAAAGAGAAACTGACGTACTCACATTGCAATTTTGTGTACAATAACTGTAGGCTAGTTGACTTGGCTTATATCGTAGTACCTAACTTTAGACGTAAATTGACTAAACTGCAATCGTATTTGCAGGTCATTCATTTCATATACACGTACATGAGTTTTGACAAACAAGCAGCTGAGTCATCAATGTCCCACCTGTAGCTCTAAACCCATAATGCTCCAAAATGGTTCCACTTCCTGTTCTTATAATGCGCATATGCCAACAAATTTAATGGCGTAAATAAATATTGTGGACAACGTTCAAAAATTTTGAGAACCAGAATTTGCCTCAACGAATAAAGTTTCTCATTTTTCATTACGAAAGCAAGCTTTATACTTGGAATTTTTCTCCTAGTGTCGGAACCTTAAGCGGAAAACAGACGGAGCTGTCCAGATTCGTTGCTATTATGCCCGGTTCCATTTGTAGATATTATTGATCGCTTCACGATCAATTAGATATTTAACATGAGGGGTTAGGGAAGGGTATTTATAGATACATATATATATATATATTTATATAGCCCCTCATTGTAAGTGCTATGTTTCATAGAATTACTTGTTATTTAATTTTGGAATAAATGATGTCAAATTATTGTGACGTGATGTGTTTTCAAAAGCCAGTTACACAGTAGCACCATGGGCACGTGGTAACCACGTGCATTATCTTAACTGAACAGCATAATTGCTGTATCGCAGTGATAATGGTCAATGTACTTTCATGTCAACAAGTGAAGAAGTGAATTTATACACTTAGACTTTTCGGCATCAATTAATGACTCAAGTCATAATATGAGTTTGCCCATGTGGCAAATATGGGATTCCATTCATCAAAATAATGTACTTATGTAATTTACTCAAATATTATGTTAATGAGGTTGATGTTGAGATCTATAAAATTGTTGGTAATGTAAACAGGGATATTTTCGCCCTTATGCACATTCAGACAGTTGCGCCCCACTTTTAGACAGTTACGCCCCACATTCAGATAGTTACGCACATTCAGATAGTTACGCCCCACATTCAGACAGTTACGCCCCACTTTCAGACAGTTACGCCCCACATTCAGATAGTTACGCGCCATTTTAAATTCGCCCAGTCTCGTCATTACTCTATTCAAGAAAAACAACTTATTGAAATTAGTCCAGTTGTGAATTCACCAATTGACGATGAAGACTCCAGGAGCGAAAATAAAACGGAGGCGAAAATTTCTCTATTTACGGTAGTTTTAATCATCTAAAAATAAATTGTCTAAATTACCGGATGTGTTCTGTCAAATATAAAAGATGAATCTTTGAGGTAGAATTTTCAGTCTTTATATATTAAAAATCACTTCGGAGTGACATGCTTGTATGCATCTAATATCCGGAGTCGTTGGAATGACTGGTTCCCTGCCCCTGGTGTAAATCAGAAGCCTGCCTCATTTAACTGCAGTTATGAGTGAACCTAATCAATACTGACATTGATGTGACGCAGAGACACAGAGCATTCTCTATAGAGACATACTGACTTTGCTGAACTCATTGGAGGGCTAAGTTACGTTTCTGATCCTGGCCGAGGGTAATCAACAAACCCACAAATCTTTGGTGCACCTGGAAGAGGATTTACGGTTGATAGGCAGTATTGTTATTTGTCTCCTTTTAGAATTCCTCCCTTGTATGGAGATGTCACCGAGCGACAAAACTGGCTTACGCTCGTCACTTAAAGCCTTTAAGCAGATTGTTTTTAACGTCCCAGTAATACTGTGACAAAGGGCCTTGGTTATTACTGTCTCATCCGAAGGACAAGGACAGTCAATCACTGTGCGGCGGGTGTACAAACCAACGGCATTACCGCAACTACCATAAGATGATCACAAATAGAATCAGACGTCATTATTGTAAATTAATAAAAGACAAAAATGAAAAAAACATCAGAGCCGTTACCAAAAGGCGAAATCATGGTAGCATCAGTATACGTTACTGTAAGATAATGAACAGACAAGTCATGGAAGCACGAGAAGTAGTACTGTAAGATGATAACTTGAAAATAATAATATTATAAAGACATGATAAATAATGATATGTCAAACGTCGACAACGTAAGATAATGACATGGCAAATAATATAAAGTAAGAAAATGACATGACAAATAATGTAAAGTAAGATAATGACATGACAAATAATGTAAAGTAAGATAATGACATGGCAAATAATGTAAAGTAAGAAAATGACATGCCAAATAATGTAAAGTAAGATAATGACATGACAAATAATGTAAAGTAAGAAAATGACATGACAAATAATGTAAAGTAAGATAATGACATGGCAAATAATGTAAAGTAAGAAAATGACAAGACAAATAATATAAAGTATGATAATGACATGACAAATAATGTAAAGTAAGAAAATGACATGACAAATAATGTAAAGTAAGATAATGACATGAAAAGTAATGTAAAGTAAGATAGTGACATGAAAAATAATGTAAAGTAAGATAATGACATGGCAAATAATATAAAGTACGATTATGACATGACAATAATGTAAAGTAAGAAAATGACATGACAAATAATGTAAAGTAAGATAATGACATGGCAAATAATGTAAAGTAAGAAAATGACATGACAAATAATGTAAAGTAAGAAAATGACATGACAAATAATGTAAAGTAAGATAATGACATGGCAAATAATGTAAAGTAAGAAAATGACATGCCAAATAATGTAAAGTAAGATAATGACATGCCAAATAATGTAAAGTAAGATAATGACATGGCAAATAATGTAAAGTAAGATAATGACATGACAAATAATGTAAAGTAAGATAACGACATGAGAAATAATGTAAAGTAAGATAATGGCATGACAAATAATGTAAAGTAAGATAATGACATGAAAAGTAATGTAAAGTAAGATAGTGACATGACAAATACCATAAGATAATAAGATGACATATCATAGAATTGGATGCCAATACCATAAGATAATAAGATGACATATGAGAGAATTTTATGTCAATACCATAAGATAAAAAGATGACATATGATAGAATTGGATGACAATACCATAAGATAATAAGATGACATATGAGAGAATTGGATGTCAATACCATATGATAATAAGAATATAAGATGACATATGATAACATTTTATGCCAATACCATAAGATAATAAAATGATATATGAGAAAATTGGATGCCAATACCATAAGAAAATAAGATGACATATGATAAAATTTTATGCCAATACCATAAGATAATAAGATGACATATTATAGAATTGGATGTCAATACCATAAGATAATAAGATGACATAAAATAGAATTAGATGCCAATACCATAAGATAATAAGATGACATATGATAGAATTGGATGCCAATACCATAAGATAACAAGATGACATATGAGAGAATTGGATGCCAATACCATAAGATAATAAGATGACATTTGAGAGAATTGGATGCCAATATACAGTATTACAACAGCCTGTTGTCGCTTCTTTTTCTCTGCTTCTATTTCCCAGCCTTTTTATCTCAGCCTGTATGCCTATTGTCGCCTCTCCATCTCCGCGTGTTCGCCTGTTGTCGCCTCTATCAGAGCTTGTATCAAACCTGTTATCGCCTCTCTATCTCCGCTTGTTTGCCTGTTTTCGCCTCTCTGAGCTTGTATCAAGCCTGTTGTCGCCTCTCTTTCTCAGCTTTTATTTCCCCAGCCTACTGTCGCCTCTCTATCTCAGCCGATTGTCGCCTCTCTATCTCAGCTTGTATGCCTATTGTCGCCTCTCCATCTCCGCGTGTTTGCCTGTTGTCGCCTCTCTATCTGAGCTTGTATCAAGCCTGTTGTCGCCTCTCTATCTCAGCTTGTATGCCTGTTGTCGCCCCCTTATCACAGCTTATGTTGCCTCTGCGTCGCCTTCCTATCTCAGTGTCCACCCTTGTGACAGATCACATCTCAGATTCATTTAACGTAAGTACATAAGTGAGTCGCAGTAAATCCATCACTAATTACTCATGTCAAACCATGATCTGTAAGACAGGAGTCGGTCCAACAGCTAAAGCTTCACACGTGTTCTCGTCACATGTTAATTAATGAATAAATTCCAGTGGCATGTTAGGCGCATCAGGAAATAATGTAAATTAATGTGTCGGCCCAAAGGTCAAACTTCAGATCTGATAGATAATTATTAAGATAGCACAAAGCACTGTAGTAGATCACGGCCTGTTCGTCAATTTATGGGATTTAACTGGAATGATAAATTACTCGTTTGTCAGGTAACTTAAAAAATGCAAATCTCTATCCTGGCATGTGCACATAGCAGCAAAGTAGCCTACATACCATATTGACAAAAAAACAAACAAACTAGAAGTCTTTTGTCTCCTGGGCATGTAGTATGTGTATGTTTTTTCAACCCGCCCTTCTTTTGAACTGTATTTGGTCGTTGATCAGTGATGCTGAGATGTTCATTTTAAGAGGGCTGGTGTTTTTCCTTGTCATACAATCGATCTCATCTTGAAGATAAAAAATCTTGGATCCATGCATGCAAAACAAAGGCCAAACAATAGTGGAAATGTATCTGTTACTATCTGTGTACCAGCGGGATATTTAGCCAGTAAAATCGTCAACCAGATAGAAAAGGAAAATACAAGTTCCCATGTCACTGTTGGTACTCGTATCGGCACAGGGGAACTTGTATTTTCCTTTTCTATCTGNNGTGATGACCAAAACGAAAAGAGATTTTCATGAGTGAGTGAAGTGCCGAATCTACGCCAAAATTCAAAATAAATCGGTGACCCCTTCGCGTGGGCGATAGATTTGCGATAGATTCTCCGTTCCCGTCCGGCGTCGTGCATAAACTTTTAATATTTTTGACTTCTTCTCAGAAACCAGTGGGCCAATTTCAACCAAATTAGTCTTGTCCAATGATCCTTTGCGCTATTCAACAAGAGAGTAGCGCAAAGGATCATGGGACAAGACTACAACCAAGTTTGCCAGGGATGATCATTTAGGGATGCAGACTCTGGTTTGTTCGCCCGGTCTAAAAATGGTTCCGCCCTAGGGCCAAAAATGTTCAAATTTTGCAACTTTAACAAAATCTTCTCTGAAAGTACAAGCCCAAATATACTGATTTCTGGAATATAGCATCCTTTTTGGTTGTAGATTCAAGTCTGTTCACGAGAAGGCCCTGGGGTCATTGTTGGCCCCGCCCTAGGTTAAACATTTACCGTAGGGTTACTATAGGATTTCACATTTTAGGCTTCTTCTCAGAAACCAGCCAGGGATCAACATTGGGTGATGCAGACTCATGTTTGTTCAAACCATCACCCTGGGTCCAAAGATGGCCCCGCCCTAGGGCAAAAATGTTTCAAATTTTGCCACTTTGAAAAATCTTTTCTCTGAAAGTAGAGGGCCAAATATGCTGATTTCTGGAATATAGCATCCTTATGGGCTGTTGATTCAAGTTTGTTCAAGAGATGGTACTGGGGTCATTTTTGACAAGGCCCTGGGGTTAAACATTTTCCATAGGGTTACTGTAGGATTTCACATTT
>JACSZP010025416.1:0-12053 GCA_016161895.1 Pinna nobilis
GAAAGATTCTTGAGTGGGACGTTAAACAACAATACAACAACAACAACTTTTAGAAAACAAAATTTTAAACTAGGGAAACAAGCATCATTAAAAATTGTTTTGAGCCTCTACTGATGTTAGGCATGATTTATGTTTGCAAACAAACTTATAGAAGTACCTATAATACTATATAGAAGTACTATTTTGTTTATAAACCCATATACAGGTAAAGCATATTTGTCAAAATTGCTTCCATATCCTTTAAGTGAAAAGGCAGTAAAACTGCATACATCCAACATATTCATTGAAAGTGAAGAATTCTATTATTATACATTTTTATTTATATATTTATTGTTCAGTATTTTCCTCTTTAAAAATCTTGTTAAATATGTTTGCTTCATTTTTAAAGAAATTTATAAACAACACCAATATACATGTACATGTTTGCAAAACATGTTTGCTGCTTTCCTTAAATTTAATGCTATCAGATGTGGTTCTTTGGCATACTTGATATACTAAAAAGGAAGGTCATTCATGGTGCAAATGCAATTTTTTTTTAATTACTATGGGTCATAGTAATCTAAACAGAGACGGTTTTTGTTTTACAAAAATTATCAGATTCTTCTAGAAATCCAGATCAACTTGCTGGAACTAATCAGATATTTATATTCTCAATTCTAGCAAGCAAATTAATACTATATAGCAATTTTAGGGGGAAATATGACTATGGGTGGAACTGGCTATATAGCCATTTTTCCCCAGGGGGAAAGATGACGGGGGGGGGGGGGGGGGGNNGGGGGTGGCTATACAACACCTGCAAGAGGGAAATTAAGATTTTGAAAACTGAATTCAGTTGATAAGAAAAGACCAGATCCAGTTATTGATCTCAGTTTTAGGTCTAACAGTGAGGAGGGAAATGAACTACAAAATGTATGTCAATGATGGTGAACATTACAATCCTTCTAGGATCTTTTGTTGTTGTTATCATTATTCTCATTATTTAAGTTGTTAGTTTTATATATTCAGTCTATTTATCCTGTTGTTGGGTCATTGGACCCTATGAAACTTTGTTTTTTACTTATATTATATACATACATGTACATGTATATGAATTATGTGTGTTTTTATATGTGATCTACTTACACAGTACTGTAGAAGGTGACAGAGGATGTAGTTTCATATTGTTATTTTATAATATGTAGCCTAATTGGATATATTATATTCTGAATAATCCCTGCTGATTTTGCTGAATTTTTTTTAAATAATGCAGTTATTTATTCCAATTTAATATGTGTCTTTTTATTTTTGTCTTTTTTTACATCCAAGAACTGGTTTTGTATAGAACTGTAGATGAATATAAACTGTTTCATATTTGTAGTTGGCATCAAGTCATAGAATGAAACTTAGAATTAAAGATTTTGAATATACATGTTTATCAAACAATAATTTGTCAACCACAATAATTTGTTCCACAATAATAATAAAAAAAGAACCCAAACAAATAAAGTAAACAAATCAGGCAGTTGTCTGATAATAATTACAATAAATTTTTGGATGTGGAATTTCAAGACAACAGGACAAACTATGCAGCAGGTTTCCATGTTGCCGGAGACCTAGGTATATGTGTACTGCAGAAGTAACCAGAACACAGTGGTGCTACCAGAATGAAAATGTATACCAGTACTTCTTTTTTCCATTCAAAAGAGTTATCACTATTTAGGGATATTAAACAATACAATGTTCATGAGCCATATCTCTTAGAGATTAAGAGAGGTATATTCAATACTGGATTGATTACAGACAGTGATTTTTATCAGGAAATTTTGGCATATTTACTGACAGATCTTATTATGATTAAGCAATAGACCACATTTGATAGAATCAAATTAAAACATAAGTGATTTGAGAAATACACTTAAGGATTTTAAGCATTATCAAAATACATGTAATCTAAGACCTGATTGGGGTAAAACAAACACTAAAATTTCTTAGAATATAATGGATACGTTTTGAAAGTTATTTCATTTAAACTTAGACATTTACACTATTAATGTTTAAGTCCCTTAACCCTGAGAAATACATTGTAATGACAGGATTGACTCATTTGAAATCTTAGTTTAAAAGAAAAGGTTATATTCCTAATTTTATAAGATCCCAAGGAAGAAAAAACATAATTGTTTGTTAGAAAGTAAATGTGTCAGGTTTCACACCAAAATTTCAAATTTTTTAGACAAAAAATTAGCCAAACTGAATTTGTTTGAGCCAAATGAATTTTCATGGATAGAAAAATTTATTAATCTGAAGTAGTTTGGAAAGAGATAAGATTTTAGCTAGTATTATACCAATATATTGCCCCAGGAATGTTTCCCGTCTGTCACAAAAATTCAGTGAAAAATATTTTAGCAAAAAATTTAGCCAAAATCAATATCTTTTTGGCCAATTTCTAAAAGTTTTAATATTTTGCTAAGATTTCACTATGTGGTGTGAACCCCGTGTGCTAAGAGACATAAGGTAACAGTCAAGACAAAAAAAATAACGGCCTGTGATATTGAAAGGAAGCCGTTACCAGAGCTCCAGTTTTCATTATGGGCTAAAATCATTATTGGTCATGTATATTGGAGAATTTGCAAAACTGGTGGTGTGAAGGAATATTTTTCAAGTCTAAAATCAGTGGCAGATATGTAGTAAACATAGTTTCAGTGATATATAATTATTGTTGTTATTATTCATTCTGTTGTTGTTGTGTTGGTTTTCAACATCCAAAAAAGAATATTTCACTTACCTATATATGGAGATGTCACTAAGTGCAGTGAATTAGCTACACATTAGGCCATAGGGCAGTGAGGGTTCATTAATATGCCAACGCCTACTGTGACACTTAGACAACCCCAGTTTTTCCGCCTCATATGGGGGATAGGAAAAGCCAGCCATTTCCACCCAATGGGCTCAAACCCATAGCCTCATGATTAGAACAATGCAGCTAAGATGGATTATTCTGCCTCCAGTTTTGCTCAGCCCTGACTTGAAGCCTAGAGCTAGATGCTCCTGTTGAGTTTTGAAAGACAAGCTCATTGTTCAAATTTAAAATCTAAAAGAAGCAGATAGTAAGTATTTATCATGTTGATGTTTAATCTGTAGGCAAAGTTTACATAAGCATCTGGATTCCTGAAGTACATGTAGTAAGTCAAGGGTCCTGGACACATTCTAATTGTTCCACTGTTTAAGTTTACAAACTGACATGATTCATAAAGAAAATAAACTAAATTAATATTTTGGGCTTCTCCATCATTGGTCATGTAATGGTAACTTAGAAGTGGCTAGCAGTTATAAAGCAAATATCCCCACATTCATGAGGCTTTGAGGATACAAGTGAATATTCATTAATCTCTATGAGCTTTCCCATTGTTTGAGAACTGGTCAAGTGCAGTTTGATAAATCATCATATTGCACTGCTTTTGGATGATATTGTACTGTTAATTAAATAAGGATTCACTGATCTAGATACCAGCATTTGGCTTAGATTATTGGGTAAATATCTTATAATTTATCTTAAAGACCTAAATTGTACGTGTGTTGATATATAATTTCAAAATGTGTAGATTTTATCTTCATCTGCCTGTCAGTCAAACTTTGTCATAAAGAGACATTGAGAAATCACTCTGATTGTCAGTCAGTCAGTTAGGCACTTATCTCTTTGTCAGTCATTTATCTGCTAGTCATCAAACATTATTTCGTTGTGAATATTCAAGAACAACATAAATAATAAAACATTTATTGCACAGATGATTCGGTCAATGATGATTTATGGAGTGCTAAAATCTATATCAAAGGCTGAGGTCAATATAGATTTTTTTTCACTCCATAAATCATCATATTGACCTCATCTATGTGCAATAACTGTATATAACCTATTGGAAAGTTCAATTTTCATGCTCCAACTTTCAAAATACATCCACACAAAACAGAAATGTCCAGTTACAATAAACATCCACACAAAGCAGAAATCCAGTTACGATATACATCCACACAAAGCAGAAATCCAGTTACAATATACATCCACACAAAGCAGAAATCCAGTTACGATATACATCCACACAAAGCAGAAATCCAGTTACAATATACATCCACACAAAGCAGAAATCCAGTTACGATATACATGTACATCCACACAAAGCAGAAATCCAGTTACGATATACATCCACACAAAGCAGAAATCCAGTTACGATATACATCCAAATAAAGCAGAAATCCAGTTACAATATACATCCACACAAAGCAGAAATCCAGTTACGATATACATCCACACAAAGCAGAAATCCAGTTACGATATACATCCAAACAAAGCAGAAATCCAGTTACAATATACATCCACACAAAGCAGAAATCCAATTACGATATACATCCAAACAAAACAGAAATGTCTAGTTATAGTACACATCCTCACAAAATTGAAATATCCAGTATATGAGTTACAGTATACATGTACATCCACACAAAACAGAAATGTCCAGTTACAGTATACATCCAAACAAAGCAGAGATGTCCAGTTACAGTATGCATCCACACAAAACAGAAATGTCCAGTTACAGTATACATCCAAACAAAGCAGAAATGTCCAGTTACAGTATGCATCCACACAAAATAGAAATGTCCAGTTACAGTACACATCTATTAATGTGATTACTTTTGCTTTTCCCCTTCAATTTATGATTGGATATCTACATGTAGTAACCTCCAATATATGAACCTGGGGTATATTTGGGAATATTCAGTGGGTGTAGTTTATCATAAGCAGCATAAAAAATTTGGGAAGCTATTATTTTATTGCTTTAAAGAGTACTGTAATTTCATTAATATGTATAAAAGCTACAATGAGAATATGACCTTAGTGAAGTTCTCTTACACATCCTTTGGCCACATCACATCAGAAAAAAAACCAGAAACATTAATCAACTTGAATCCTTAACAAATTTCAAAATGGTGGGTATTGTATTCCTGGGCCCATTATTTACCAGTCATTTTCAGTCAATTTACAGAAAGAGAAAAAACTTTTTTGTTTTACTCTAATAGAGTCAACCAGAAGGTAATCAAGGGGAGATAATAACATGAAGAGAATCAACGCTTCCACCCCAATGATGGAACACAAATGGGATATGAAGTGTATAAATTTGTGATATTTTTGTTGTTATTGTATTATTGTTTATCGTCCCACTCAAGAATATTTCAGAAGGTGAAAGGTGTAGAAGTCAAGGTGTGCAAGTGAAGGCCGACACACTTTGCATATGCTCGGCACTTAAGGCCGTAGAGCAGGGAGGGTTCTTGAATGTGCAAACCCCTACTGTGACATGGGACCTCGGTTTTTACTGTCTCATCCGATTGACAGGAACAGCCAACCATAGCGCGGTGCCACATGTTTAAAGTGTTTACATATACCATTGTATATATATATGGTTTCTGTAATATTAGACAGTACAGCAATTTTTCCCTCCGCTAGAAATCTATTTGTGAGCATATTTGGCTTCAGATATGTTGATTTGATAATACACGTATACATAGGGCGACCAATGTGTGCAGCTAATATCTACTTCATAGTAATAGAATGCTCTCCAAACTTGAAACTTAAGTACAGTAGAACCTGTGTTAAGAGACCGTCCATGGGAAGGAACAAAAAGGATAACATATGACAGGTGGTCTCTTAATTCAGGTGATTTATATAGAAAAAACCCATTTTGGGAACCACTCATTTAGGTCACATAAGACAGGTTTTCCTTTAGTTCAGTCAGGGTCGCTAAGGCAGGTTAGACTGTACATATAAACATTTATTGAAGCTTATTGCGGTATGTAGAAGAATTTAGGTAGGATTGATCAAGTTGTAATTGGAGTAAAATTTCTTTTGCATACTGATAAGTTACTTTCATCCTCATTTGATTGTACCATTGTTTTATAATCAATGAGGTAAAGTCTCCCAAACCTTCTGTAAATGCAACCCAGATAATATAAAGATACTGTATAAGAATGCTCAATGCTAATATAAAAAGCTGAAACCTAATAAAGCACCACCAGTGAAGCTATCTCACGTCACACTATTTAGTATTTCATAAGACATTACAAACAAAGAGTGTGCATATGTAGAAATTATTATATAACAAGAAACCCAATGGCCCTTAACAGTCACCTGAGCAAATATGATGACAGAGACAATATGTCAATATGGAGTCTGAACATTTTTATTCTCTTTACTCAAACACAAAACAGAAGATAGGTTTTTGTTATGGTAATTTCTTCCAAATAAAATTTGAAATTCAGGGCCAATGAAATAAAATGGAACCATTAGATCACAGATGTCTTTGAATATTTCAGATTTCTCCATTTCACCTTGACCTTTGATAGAACTCATAACTCTACTTACACAAAGTATTGACCATATATCAAAAATCTAGGTTTCTGAGATATTTGGCTTTGAAAATTTTCAAATTGCTCTGTGACCTTGACCTGACAGCCATGAAACTTTCCATATAGTGGCAGAATCTGTTGCTACACCAGTAATCATACATGTAAATTCAAATATTCTGAGGTATTTGGCTTCAAAATTTCAAATGCTCTTGATGTCCTTTAAATTTTCAGTGACAGTAGAACTCATCAACCATACATTTGTGTGCTGAAATCTAGCATTGAACTTGACCTTTGACCCGACAACATCCTAACTTTCCAAATTGGTAGAACTCGTCACTCTCTACAAATATGCAGCAGTAACTATACACTAAAAATCCAACCAGAAATCCACAGATCTCTACTGGAACACATGGATAAATGATGAATCATAAAATGATTTTTAAAGGCCTAAATAGGATTTTACCATAGTCACTTAAGTGACCCTTAGAGGTCATATCAGGTCTAAATTTATCTTAGACCAACAGTACATTATATTGAATACATTGGTGTCAGTTCTTTTTCATAAGAATTTGTTTTACAGATGTGGGAATAACTATACACTGGAGCCTCATTAATCTTGACACCTTTGTTCCCAAGCAAATTGTCCGGATAAATGAAGCGTCCGGATTACTGAAACATACATATCATAATGTGCAAGGCAATCTGAAAATTTTGTTCCCTAAAAATGTCGTCCAGAAGGTGAAGCATCCGGATAAGTGGCGTCCGGATTAATGAGGTTCGACTGTATATTAATTCAATCAAATCCCTTAAATGGCTCTTATGAGTCCTCCGTGGCCGAGTGGTTAGCGTGTTCAACTTCGAATTGGAGGGTCCGGGGTTCAATTCCCATAGCGCTACTATGTGGTTGGATGTCCCTGTCTTATGTAGGAGACAGTGAAAACCGAGGTCCTGTGTCACAGTAGGTGTTGGCATGTTAAAGAACCCTCCCTGCTCTACGGCCAGCAGTGCCAAGCACAGGCAAAATTTGTCGCCCTTCACCGGCACACAGTTACATCTCCATATGAGAGAGATATTCTTGAGTGGGACTTTGAATAACAAAACATACATACATCCATGTTAATTTGATAAATTGCTTAAACACTTACTTGATATATCATTAAAGCCTGGAAGTCAAAAAGAGGAGTAGCATGAGTTATGAAGAATTAAATAAGATTTGAAAACGTCCCTAAAAGGGGCCCTGGGGGTCCAACCACATTGAATTTCAAATCAGGCCAACTCAATATTATACTTAATACATGAATGCTCTGTGGCCGAGTGGTTAGCGTGTTCGACTTCGAGCCGAGGGACCCGGGGTTTGATTCCCGCAGCGCCACTCCGCGGTTGGTCGTCCCTGTCTTTCGGATGAGACAGTAAAAACCGAGGTCCCGTGTCACAGTAGGTGTTGGCTTGTTAAAGAACCCTCCCTGCTCTACGGCCAGCAGTGCTGAGCACAGGCAAAATTTGTCGCCCTTCACCGGCACACGGTAACGTCTCCATATGAGTGAAATATTCTTGAGTGGGACGTTAAACAACAATGCAACAACATAATACATGAATGAAGTCTGAAGGTCAATATTCATTATGGTTTATGAGGAGTAATGGTAAAAAGAGGTAGGCCCCTACGGTTAAATAAGAAAAGTTGACCAAGTCCCTTAAATGGCCCCTATTGGCCGAACCAGGCTGAATTTCATTTTAGACCAATTAGACATTATACTGAATACAGTAGTGATAGTCTAGTTTAACCATTATAAAATGGCTGTATAATCGTGGCTGCAGTTGATTAAATATATCGATTAACCACACATGGTTAACGTCTTCCGAGCGTTTTGATTGGCTTATATGTCAGGAAATTCAATTGTGACCTCATCAATTGACGTCATTATAGGCCTATTTGACGTCAATACATTCAGTGGGCTTACATTATGGCTGGGATTGAAGAAAAATTCTTCTTGACGTTTTCAATACTTTGATTTGCAAAATAATATAGTGTTATGGTAGAAACAAATTACACAACTCTTTTGGATTGATTATCATGTTTATCCTACTCTGGTTAGTTAAAGGGGAAGTTCTAAGGACCGCCCACTACCTGTACAGGTAACTGGGTCTGACAGCAAGTTGCCTGTCAATCACCTCTGGAATCAATTGTCCCAAGTGTGTATACCCAGGGGGTCACCCGTGTGTTCACGTTGTTGAGAAAATGTAGTAGATACAGGGGGAAATTAGTATCTGTATAGCAGTTCATGTTTTCAACATCGCTCTGGCATGAGCTAATTCTTATTTTCGTGCTGTTGATGTGATTATAAAATATATGTCATATTGAAGTATGATTATTTTTATTTACGGTAAAATTCGGTACGGTACGGTAATATTTGAAATAAAAGAATCCCGACTTTTACAACTCGATCTAACAACTTTTTGTTCTAAATATTTTACCATAATGATTTTCATTATGGCATGGAAATAGGCGGTAAATAATAACAATGGTGACACTGATCATGAATTATAGGAAGAAATAATAGATGTGGTTACATCAATATGATACGATTCCTGGCGTACCAGTTTGTTCTAATAAACATCAACACCCCCAACAACAACTTTTTATATTGGCATTCTCCTAAGGTTTGACCATTTAGCTCCTAAAAAGAGCGTCCAATATATACAAATCACAATTACTTTTCGGGTGTATACCTGATATCTCTGTTATCCTCAAACTTTGGGTAGATCATATAATCACTTGAATCATTTAAAAGCCTTACATGGTGCCACTGTAAAAGCATATCTCACAACCCTCTGGGGCTGATATCTCAGACTTATATGTGGCACACACATTGTAAATCTTTAAAGATTATAATCAACTGACAAAGATCAGTGTATCCATTCTCTAAACTTTAAAGTAAGAATGAGATGAAAGCCAGCAGAACAACATTGTCCTCTGACATTCTCAGATATTGCCTCTCTATCTGTCTACAGTGGTAAATAAACAGGCAACAATCTGCAGTAATGCTAAAATATCAACATAAGCAGTCTTTAATGCTAGACCTTTTCTACAATTCAAATACTCTCTGTTTCTGTTTATAGTGCACCACTGTAGAATTGATAAATCATACAAAATAAACATACTGATAAAATGAGAAAAAACATTTTATTTCAAACAAATGTTTCAAATACAATACAGACATTCTTCACTCATATCAAACCTACCAATACATCCTCTAAGGTTACAACACACTTGCACCAATTTTAACCTACATGCAACCTATAGTCATCACATACAATGACAAAACAAAAAGAAATCTATCCTGAATACACATTCAAAAAGGAAAAAACAAGAGGCCCAAACTAGCCTATATTGCTCTCCTGAGTAACATGATTGAAAGGAGAAATCAAAGACATTAATGGAAATTATAATACCTCATTGATTAAAGACAGTCCATGATTGGTTGAGAGCTGTCACGTGTCAGGGTGACAAAACTTCCTGTATCCCTCGCCTGCGTAAAATTACCTCGCATGCAGTCATATTTCCCTCTTGCGAAAAGCCTTGGAGTTTATTCGACAAAGTTGTCGTTCATGTTACGGTACTGCCCGAGATATTAGGAATACAAAACTCAAATGGAAGGCAAACGAATGTAACAGCGAGCGCAGCTTTTGTGAAGCGAACATACTGGTCGATTTTTCTCAAGCGATCCTGTATAGGCCTATGTGGAGACATTACTTTCATTGTACTGAAGGAGATAGTCTTAACTGATTCTGTATTTCGGTATAATAAACAATTTGTTGCCCTGGTTGGAGGGATAAATGAAGATTTGTTTACCCGCAACAAGTCATATTTCCCTCGGGCTCCGCCCTCAGGAAATATGACTTGCCTTGGGTAAACAAATCTTCATATATCCCTCCAACCAGGGCAACAAATGTATAATGTCCAACAAGAAAAAAAAAGCCAACAAAAACACATCAAAAATTAGAATTCCCAACATTTTTTCACATATCCTTCTACATCAAGTATTTAGTTTTTCAATCAATGCAGCACTTGTGAAAAAGAAGTTTATCAAAGGTGGTTACTCTCTTGAACTTATTTGACCCTGCCCTTTTCCATTCCTGTGAGGATCCAAGGGTAAAATAACAGCACTTATAGGGTACCATGAATACTTCCAACTCCAATAAGTTTCATAAACATTCCTGCAATGTTTCTGAAGAAGAAGTTGAAAATGTGAAAAGTTTAAATAAGGATGACAGATTGCCAGATGACGGACGGTGAGCTATGACTATATCTCACTTGAGCATATGGCTCATGTGAGCTAAAAATGTAAACCTATCAACGATTCTCATCTATACACAAGACATTTAATGACAATGATATTGGATGACTGGTACTTTTGGGGTCTTAACAACTCATGACCACTGTTTGTTTCAAGAAAATTGTCACTATACTTCTATTTTATTACATGCAATGTTTTTTTTTTTTTGAGAGAAAACAACATACATTGCATACTAATTCAGAATTTTTACCATTACGGTCAGTAAGAAATAGGATTACCTCAGTGCAGAATAACTTATCTCAAATAAGTACACGACCAAATTTGACTTTGTTTTTTTAATTATAAACAACTGATGGCGTAAGAATTCTGATATTTGAGAAAAAAACCCAGCTTTATTACATAAATAAACGAGAAATTGTCTTGCTGTAGTACAACTAAATCAAATGTCCCCCCTTCTACAAAATGAGAAGTATTTTTCCTATCACCACTGGCAGTGTATGTTATGATACTTTGATAAGACTTCATGTAAAAACACATGTACCCCACTTATATGTATATAACCTAATAATATATATCAGGTCTCAGCTGCAATAATGTCATAATTATTGAGTAGTAAAATATCCAACTCCTTGTCGTTGTCTTTTACCTTATATATATTTTATCTTCATTTCATGGTCACTATGGCTACCGAGTATATTAAGACAACTGTGAAGAAGACAATAGCACAAGGATTGTTAACAACATTAGGCCTGATAAAGACCATTTACCTGCAGTATGGCATGTGTAAATGTGAACCTGACAACAGCACAAGGATTGTTAACAACAGCAGGCCTGATAAAGACCATTAACCTGTAGTATGGCATTTATACTGTTGATGTGAAGCTGACAATAGCACAAGGATTGTTAACAACATTAGGCCTAATAGACCATTTACCTGCAGTATGGCATGTGTAAATGTGAAGCTGACAACAGCACAAGGATTGTTAACAACAGTAGGCCTGATAAAGACCATTTACCTGCAGTATGGCATGTGTACTGTTGATGTGAAGCTGACAATAGCACAAGGATTGTTAACAACAGTGGGTCTGATAAAGACCATTTACCTGTAGTATGGAGTGTGTAGATGTGAAGCTGACAATAGCACAAGGATTGTTAACAACAGTAGGCCTGATAAAGACCATTTACCTGTAATATGGAGTGTTTAGATGTGGAGCTGACAATATCACAAGGATTGTTAACAACAGTAGGCCTGATAAAGACCATTTACCTGTAATATGGAGTGTTTAGATGTGAAGCTGACAATAGCACAAGGATTGTTAACAACAGTAGGCCTGATAAAGACCATTTACCTGTAGTATGGAGTGTGTAGATGTGAAGCTGACAATA
>JACSZP010025417.1:0-15757 GCA_016161895.1 Pinna nobilis
GCAACTTGATGAGACATTTAATTCTGCACTTTCAACGGCATATCAGGCATATCCAAACTATATTCCCAAATGACAAATACATTTTGTGGTTGGTAAGTTGGAAGACGCACCCAGACAAATGACAAATACATTTTGTGGTTGGTAAGTTGGAAGACGCACCCAGACAAATGACAAATACATTTTGTGGTTGGTAAGTTGGAAGACGCACCCAGACAAATGACAAATACATTTTGTGGTTGATAAATTGAAAGAAGGACCCAGACAAATGACAAATACATTTTGTATTTGCTAAGTTGGAATACGCACCCAGACAAATGACAAATACATTTTGTGGTCGGTAAGTTGGAAGACGCACCCAGACAAATGACAAATACATTTTGTGGTTGGTAAGTTGGAAGACGCACCCAGAAAAATGACAAATACATTTTGTAGTTGATAAATTGAAAGAAGGACCCAGACAAATGACAAATACATTTTGTATTTGGTAAGTTGGAATACGCACCCAGACAAATGACAAATACATTTTGTGGTTGGTAAGTTGGAAGACGCACCCAGACAAATGACAAATACATTTTGTAGTTGGTCTCATTTTATAATATGTACATTTCAATCTATAACTAATGTGTTTAAATGAAATGGTAAATGTCAGATGAGTATACAGGAGCCTCGTTTAACCAGAGTTTGTTCCCAGGCAAGTTATCAAGACAACTGAAGCACCGGGTTATCAAAACAGTATGTTCAATGACAAATACGACTAATTCTGTTCCAGGCAAAGTTATCTCAGAACCTGAAGGGTCCGGGTATTTCTTTTCGTCCGGATTATTTTGCGTCCATGTTGACGAGGAATGGGAAACTATTATTTGGAATACCCATAGCTACTAAGTGAAAAGAACGGGATATTTTTATACAGACAGCGGTACGTTTTATTTCAGGTCATTACCTTCTCGTCTGATGAAAGAAGGAAGTCATATTTCCTCATAGTAAATTATTGCATCTTGTGTTAAAGTGTTATTAAAAAAAAATCAAGCAAAATACGTGAGTGGATCTGTATTTCATCCTTTATAAATTCAATACGTAATCTCTTTGGACTGGGTGTTTTACTAATTGCAAAAAAGAAGAGTTATTAGTAATGTTTCCGTTAGGTTGCATTATTTTTTGGAACTCTACATGACAGGATTGTGAACTTTTAAATACTTTTATTGTGAGGAAAAACACATACTATCTACTCGTTTAGAAGAAAATATGTTTGTTTATCTCAAAGAATAATTCATTTCTTTCTTTATATATTTTCTATTTCGTGCATTTATATATGATAGGTGATTTTAATATTTGTGATGTTATTGCAAAACTTATATATTAAGTATACTGCCGATATTTACAATCCGGTTTTGACTTTTTTAGAAATTCAATTTACATCCGTGTTATTTTCTCTTGAAAGTTGCAACTACATGTATACAACCAACGATTAGTACACAGCATTTTGTTAGCCTTTAGGCTTCGATAGAGTTAACAAACATTTATGCAACGCCTTTAAATAAACATAGTAAGGATTCATCATGTGAGATATGAGAGAAAAAATCGACAAGTCTAATGTTTGATATCTATGGGTAATGAAATAAGCTTATTCTTCGCGTTTGCAGCAATTTCTTTTGTTTTCGTCAAAATAGGTATGTCTATTCACCGTGTAATCTGATTTTAACTTAGACAGTTTTCCATTACTCTGTTCAAATGAACGAAGAAAAATAATTTGATGTATGCAAAACAGTATTATTGACATTTTCACAATGTATTTAGCAATCTATTGTAGTTAAAAGGGAACCTAAGTTGATTTTTCATATCAGTAGATTTAACAACAAAAATGTCTCAGTTTCTTTAAAATGAAAAGGTAAACGTAACAAACAGTGATCGATCTCACAATTCTTACAAGGAATGCAAAATAAGGAGTTTGGCAAACACGGACCCCTGGATACATCGGTGGTGGTTTCATGTGCCTTGGAGGAGTTAGCATCCCCTGTTGACCGGTCACACCCACACCCGCCGGGAGCCATATATCTTGAACAGGTAAACGGAGTAATCCGTAGTCAAAATCAGTGTGTAAAAACAGTCTAACAACCGTTATAATATCTTCTTTCACCAGTACCCGCCCATATATGCGTAATTCACGAAATACAGACTTTTGAACTCAATCAAGAAAACATTTAGAGGTGAGTCCCATAATTCTGAAATCACCCACAGAAATCGACGGAACCCTTTGAATCTCAAATTCCTATGATAAGTGGACTTCGGAAATAAGAATGTTGTATATTAATTTATTTTCTGTAATAGTTTTGTTCAACAATATTGTTCAACGTTCCATTAAAAAATCTTTCACATATATGGATACGTGAGCGTATGCCATTGAAGGGCTGACATTCGCCCTAAACTCGACATTTATTACCTTTGAACAGCAATGGGTCCTGAAATGTGCCGATAGATACTGTGACACGAGACTTCGGAGTCCGCAGTGCGGGTTTTAACCCCCGACCACACTATCAGATGACAAAAACGGAGTCGCGACCGCTGTCACTCGTAATATAAACTTATATGACACTTAAAATAGGAAAACCAACGGGATGAATAAAATAATTTAATAGATATCATTTTACTTTGTCATATTGCTGTGGGTAATTGTTAATAGGAAATCACACAAGAAAAGTAATAGTATTACTTATGTACAGAAACTTTAATTCACGTCCTATTTGTACAGTAAATCTTCCATCACGATACTTTAAAATCTAAATTCTGTCTTTTGTAAACCGTTATTATGTTGTTAAACCTCTTTGATTTTCGAAATCTACCTATTGCGACATATTCACACTGTTTGATTACTTTGTTTTAGCATAGTTTACGTTCTTTATTCCAACATTTTATTACTTATGTATAAAGACTTTCATATGAAAGAAACCACAAGGTCTGCTGATTCTGTTGTAAAGGTCCAAGTCAAAACTGGTATGTGCGAACAAAATACTGTCAATATCTAATCGAGTAACTCTATTCACATAAAACTAGCAGAGAACATTTCAGAACACAATGTATTGCAGGACAGAGAAAATTAAGACATTCTAAGTTATTCAAATGTCTCTGTGAAAGTATGATTATTAAACAGGATTTCTAAAACAGAGAGATTTGATCCACGGTAAAATGAAATCCGTAGTTACAGGTATTGTTATCCTTTTTGGATTGTGTCTCTTTATCAAAGCTGATGATTTAGACAGTGCAACTGTTGATAGGTATCTGTCCGATATTGAAAATCATTACAACAAACTTATCTTCCCAAAATACGAAAGTTACGGACAATTACGCATCCAAATTTCGTTCCAGTTAATTTCGATAAATGGATTTGACGAAGTTTCTGGGATTTTGGAATTAGTCGGAAAACTTAAGATCACTTGGAAGGACGAAAATATTAAGGAGTTGTATATACCCAGTTCCTATGCGGATATTTCCCAAATTCTTGTTCCCCAGAATGAAGTTTGGCTTCCAACAATTACTGTGTATAACTCCGTAGATACTCTAAAGATGGTTGGGGATTCTTCCTACCACGTGACCATATTGCCGCCATCCGGTTATCTGAACTGGGTACCTGGTGTCATTACAAGAACCGGATGTACCGTAGATGCGACGTTTTTCCCCTTCGATAAGCAAACTTGTGAAATAACATTCGTGGCATGGGGTTATAAAGACTCCGAAGTATACATGTATTCCAGGGACGACATGGTGGATCTAGGAATTTACAACAGGAATGACCAATGGGAAATAGATGATTCCAGCGTCTACAACTCGTCCAAAGGAGGTCAGAATTTCTTCACATACAAAATCACTCTTGCCAGGCAGCCAATGTGGTTTCTTATCAATATGATACTGCCGATAGTTGTGATAAGCATATTGACGAGTCTTGTATTTCTGATGCCGGTAGACTGCGGTGAACGAATCGGGTACATAATCACGGCTTTTCTGACATTCGCTTTTTTCCTGGACATGGTTTCCTCGAAGTTACCACAAACATCTAACCCAATGGCCTTCATTTGTTACTTCTTGACGGTGATGCTTTATCTAAGTTCAATCTCCACCATTTTTATTATCATTTCCATGCGTATCTATGACAAAGATCCCGAAGAAAAGGTGCCAATGTGGTTGAAAGTAATCGTTGCTATCGTCATGTTGCGGTTTTGCTGTCGAAAGAAGAAAGAGCCAGAGAAGGAAACTCCGGAGGAGAACGAAGATGAAGACAAAGAGTCCGAGGACGAAGAGGAGGAGACAAAACTCACAATTTCAGTACCTCCTGCGTCCCACAAATTCCGTAGTTTCACTCCCATCATAAGTGATGCAAGTATGTCAACATTAAAAAATGTCACAGAGAAGGATGAGAAAAATAAGAATGGTAAACAGAACCCACCGAAGAAAGGGAAAGATAACTCTAACGTTATAGAAATGAAAGAAATTCCGAAAACAAGACAGAATCACGAATCTTCGAAAAAGGAAACAGACGACCAAAATAGTGTCAGGAAACGCGGGAAAGGAACAATTGGTGGTACAAGCGATAAAGAAATGTTAGTGGACATTGAGGAAACAAAGGACAAGGGATCCAATGATGACGATACATCCACAGAAAACGATGACGATGACAAAGGAAAGGAGGAAAAAGGAAAGGACCCTGAAGAGCAGACTGAATACTATGGGCCTACCGAGGATATTAGTTATCGACTTGTTGGTCTAGCTATGGATATTCTATTCTTCCTGGTATTCTTACTGGTAAATATGGTTTGCAGTATAGTTTTTCTTATGCCCCTTGCGACAGGCAAGCAGGTAGTGTAATTGTTGTTATGAGTAAACAGCTTTTTGTGCCATGAACAATTCGTATATATAACACTATGCTAGAGTACACCGTCTATCAGGCGTAAGCTAATCATAGCCTAATTTGTTCCAAGAACAAAGGTCAATGTGGGAACTGTATACATGTACTTCAAAGAAAACAGTAAAAACGTTACCTTTGATTTCTTCCAATGTGACCGTCCTAGAGGAAAACATAAACTACCAAACTGCTAGATGTCATCTTGCACCCTCAAACGACTCTTTGTGTCTGACGTTTATTGAAAGATTTAAAAATAACAATATTTGGTGTTTATATATACATGTATCTTTATTGCTTTTACTTATTTTATCTCTATTTCATGTAATACTTCTTTAGCGTGTTTTATTAAAAATAGCAAGTATACGTCTAGATAATAATATTTTCAATTTATAAGTGTATTTTTGTAGATGGATCTGTATCCTTATAATAATTAGATGTAAAGATTAAAAGTTGATCTTTTAAAAATAAAATTCAATATGTTTAATATTGAATACAAAAATAATATTGTGAATTAAATGACTTGTTTTAACACGACCGTACAAATTTTATGTTCGTTCTTAACTTGATTGTGTGCTAAGCAAGATACTGATAAATTTGCCATTAATTGTTTCTGGTGAAATCCTGTGAATCAGGAAAACTGGGATTATGTCACTAATTCCAGGATGTTTATGAATTTGTAATTATATGCCGGTCTTATGATCTGTTGTTTACTTTATTTGTTTCATCCTCATGGGACAGTGAATACTTATGACATTGCATTTTTGGATAATATCACGAGTATGGACTTGCACTACATCCGCAAACTTTTGGGACTCAAAAGTCTGCCCAGTTTACCGCAAAATAAGCAAAGATATCTTTGATAACAATAAAATGCCTTTATAGAGATACTTTATAGAGATTATTCTTATGATACACATGAAGTATGTCATTTTCTCATTTAGATATCACAACTGTTGTAAGATTTAGGTGGTTGACACCCACCCTGTCCTTCAGAGCAATTCACCATATCCGGTGATGTTAATTATTTCCGGTGATGTCTATTTCACATATTTCCCAATTCAGGTTTGGGCTTGATTCACGAATAAAATTACACGAGCTACTAGATTTGTAAGAGGATAAAGCCATATTTCAAACAAACTTAAATTCTATCTAACGTTAACTCTCAAGGTTATCACAACTGATTAATAAAAGAAAGAGAAAAAAAAAACTTGAAGATACCAAGGGGCATTTCAAACTATTTCCGAAATACATGTGTATTATTTGAGGTATTCCAAAATATCTAAGAATTTGATTTCTGTTGTTTTAATTTTACAATATAAATTTTACAATATATTGGTTACATTATTCCCTGCTCATATATTAGAATACATTGTATTTATGCGCTAAATATTCCTATGCCTCAAATCAAAACCTTTACCGACGAGGTGAGTGTTGGCAACAAAATACGTACATTTCAAAAGCTGCTGAGGGTCAAGGCTACAAGACCAAAATATTCCAGCATCCAAATAATAGGTTAATGCATATATATACTACATGTAAAAGATATCAGCTATGCACCATCCAAGGGATAAGGTCAAGGTTAAAGCTTTTAAACAACATGGTTATAACATATCAAGGTCAAATATACTGGGTAAGAAATTGTGGTTTCAAACGCAAGACCCAGCCATAGGAAATACAAAATTAAGACGTGGCCCACACGACATTTACAATCTAAATTTGATTGTTTGTTATGTCAGATAGAGCAAAACTAAATGCATATGCACCCGAATCTAATCTATTGGGAATAATATGATGGAATTATTGTGTAAGGTTTTAGAGACTCACTTATATCCTGTCAAGAAGCAAGACAGCTGGCTATTCAATATTCTGAAAACAAATGACCTACAAAATCACTGACTATGCGATTGTGCCAAATATACACACTAGTTGTAATTGTCAATTCTGGCGACAAATTTCAAATTTCATAGAACTTATTGAAATAAGTATAAGTTTTCAAAATCTGAAAATCAAATAAATACCATTTCATAGCCAAATTATCAGTGAAGAGTTGATTTTGCCAGTCACGGAGACCATCACATTTATTTTATTGTTTGACATTCTACTCTAACTGCTATGCTAACATTCTACTAGGAAACTTTCACTTAAATGCACACGTCAATCGTACATCATGTCGAACATTCACGCTGTACCTTGATACGGGGACCTCAGGTTTTCTGCACAGTTCAAGTAATTTGCATTTGGTACTTAATATCAACACCTAGAAGTTACTTGAATTGTAGTTTACTCTTAAAACTATAGACACATGTATTATTTTTTCGATGTAAGTAGTTATATTCCATATTGCAAAAGTTCCAGCTACTATCAAAGCGTAATGTAGGTGGTATAACACATTTAAAAAGGAAAGTTAAAGATAAAAATCAAACTGAAAGATACAAATGTAATATACTAAGCCCTGTAATACATAGATGTAGATCAGCGTTTTACACAACGTGGACGAAAAAGAACATAATTTAGACAACAAAATTTATAATTGATAAAGAAACATTAGAAGGGAAATCATTTTGAGGAAGAAAATGGAAAAGTAGGATCGGTCCACAAAAAGGATATTCTGGAAACGTAAATAATAAGAAGTAAATAAAGTAGCTGTCTGTTGGCCTTTTACAAATATATGATGGACAAAACAATATACATGTATACTAAAAAAATCATTAAACGCAGGAATAAAAAAACTGGGAAAACCAAATAGAACCCAAAAAGAAAATTTACACAAAACAAAGGAGAATCCCAAATCGGAGTTCAGGTGATTTCCAGCAAAGAATTAGCCTCATTTCCACTGTAAAGCAGTAGTCAAGTTAGGTATAATCCATAGTGATGGAGTCACATCAGTGCTGGGCACCATAACAGTTGTAAAATTACTTAAGTAAGAAATTGAAAAGATTCTCAAATCAAGCTAATCCTGAATTCTGATTGGTCGAGAGACTGGATTCTCAGACTTAAGTCAATTTTCAGTTTTATGGTGCCAAACCCTTGTCTTTCGAAAGACCAAATATGTTCTCAAGCCAGACAACGGTCCATTTTTCAGTGACGTTTTCAGTCGACCAAACCTGCTAGGCATAATTTATTTGCAAGTCGCTTGACTCTCAGACAGATACCATTGTCATGTGTAATTTCTCTGACCGAGCGTATCAAACGTGATATGAATGAACCATAAGAACGTCCTTCTGAAAATTGGAAAATATTAGCATCTAGTCAAACACATGCGAATTAAGATGTAAACATACTATAAAGAGATGATTCTTTTTAATATGTTTCTTCAACTGAATCTATTGAAAATAAGTTGCGTAAACATAAAATGGGCTGGTAAATGATTCCATATATTTCGTTTTATCACTATAAGACAACATATATTTTTCTAAAATTTTATTTGTACTTACTTTTTAAAGCTATATAAAATCATGATATCGATGAATCAATGATTAGAAAAATTAGAAGACAATATGTAAACCCATGTGGAAATTCAACTATATAGTGTACATGTTTCCCGTATCCTGAGTAGCGCACTTGTACAGTATTATAAGCTAAAGCTACAACTAACGGGAGATAACTCTCATAATAATTACTAGATGTATCAATTTTATCGATTTTTTAAAAACTTTGAACAGACAGAATATTAATCCTAGTCTACTGATTGGAAAGAAAAATCAATCTCATAATTTTTCCTGAGTCGAGGGAATAATGAAAACCTAACATAACTGAATATCAAATAGCAAAGATGTAAAATTTACTTCTTTAACAGGAAAACTATGATAAAGGCAGCAAAGTATTTAATTTGTTTTTGCTCGTGCTGTAAATAGCCACGATCGAATTATCTATCTTTCTTCAGAGGGTGCAGAGTCCATATAGAAAGAAAGCTATCTTATGTTCACCACGATGGCGTCACACTAGCAATTTCCTTCACACGCGCTAAATGAATAATGCTTTACACATTCAAGCAGAAAGTTTTCATTGTTTTATGTTTTAAAAGAAAAGGAAATTTGACCCTATGTTCGAATCAGCTGAACACACATTAAAAAAATTGTAAACAATGGCATTTTATTTTCTTTGTAACTTAAAGAGACCATATATCATTCTTTACTGACAATGCCAATAAGAGAAAAAAACCCATACATTCCCTCTCGTTTCAAAATGCTTTTCGTTGAAGCATAAACTTTGGTAATAAAAATCTCAAGTGTGAAACTTGTAAAAGGTAATACCGAAGACATTTTCAGAGTTGTTTTTCTTATATATGTAATACCTTACTATTAATACGGTTATACGGAATTTATTTTCTAAATATTGGAATGATACAGGGGATGAGACTATCGTCTAAGGAGAACACATCATAGAATAAGTGATCTTGGGACACAAGCTCTCTATTTCACAATGTATTCAACATTGATTTTAACTTTTCTGTTTTGTATATCATCAACAATTCATGGTGTCTTGGGGGCCTACTATAAGGAAAAATATGAAAGTTTTTTGTCGACTTCCGTTTACAGTTATTACGACAAAAGGATCCGCCCAAGGCTAAATCAGTCACAGGATGTGGAAGTTGAGCTAAGTCTAAGTGTAGTTAGCGTTAATGGTTTGGACGCCAGTAGTGGTACTTTGGAACTGGTAAGCTTGTTGACTGTTACCTGGGAAAATGAATTATTGGTTTATAACTACAGTACGGATTGGAGTGAACTAGAAGCCATGTTACTTTCGCAAACCAACTTTTGGAGGCCAACGCTTGTTCTGTATAACTCAGTGGCAACATTAAGTGAAATTGGTGATAAGTCTTATAGGATAAGAATAGACAGTAACGGAACCCATGAGTGGAGGGTAGGATTAGTGACGTCATCCGCCTGTTCTGTTGACGTTACGTATTTCCCGTTTGACACACAAACTTGCGAGCTGACATTTACGCCTTGGGCTTGGAAATCATCTGAAGTATCTTTGAAAGCAAAGGAGGACGTTATAGACCTTACGCATTATTCTGAGAGTGTAGAATGGACCTATATGAATGGTACAGCGGAGGCAACTACAGAAGACGACCAGTCATTCTTGAAGTATAAAATAAAACTTGCTAGAAGTCCTGGGTTTTTCTTTGTGAACTTGGTAATGCCAGTCGTCGTGGTTGCTGTTCTGAATGTGGTTGTCTTTCTACTGCCTGCGGAATGTGGGGAAAGAGTGGGTTATTCTGTAACAATATACCTAACGTTTGCAGTTTATCTTGACATCGTAACGGCGACTCTTCCTCAGTCTTCCGAGACGATTTCAAAGTTAGCATCATACCTCATTGCTATGGTATGTATAGGCGCGATGACGACGATAATGACGATCGTATCATTGTTTGTGTACCACAGAGATGAAGAGAAACCGATTCCGAAATTCATCGAAGCTTTTGTTACCTGTCTCTGCTGTCGATGCGGAAGTTCTAAACAGAACACGGTCGCTCCGTCACGCACGCCGTCACCGAATGAGAGAAGTGCATCGTCCGCATCCAATGAAAAACCCGGATTGGGCAGTCGTCAAAATTCGATGGATGTTGAACGAGGGGAGACACCAATTAAGAAAAGTCCGCTTCCAACTGAAGACATAGATGAAGGGAAGGATGAAAAAGAAAAAGAAGAAGAGGAGGAGGAGGAAGAAAAGAGTGACGATGCCTTAGACTGGCATGGCGTAGCCAATGCGTTAGACTTTTTATTTGCATTCCTTATATTTTGGTTTACGTTCGGTTTGTCCTGTTATTATCTTATTCCACTGGCTGTGCAGTAATGGTCAAACATTTGATACTAGGAACAGTCATGAACACGCATTTGTGTAACTATTCCGAGAGACAAAATATCGTCAAGGCAACATATCATTTGTTTTTTAGATAGGTTTGTGGATACCATTAATCTATTATGGACCTCTCTCGAGGGAACTCTTCTCCTGTAGTGTTGTTTGGTGAGGTATAGTATATGAGAACTGTTCCCGAGGGAAAGGTCCATAATAGATTTAGTACATCACATCACATGTGTTTTTTCCAAGAAAAAGAAATAATGAATAGTTTTATATTAACTTGAAACTTTAGCCATAAGATATTGCAATAACATCAACAAATTGAAATCACTTAACCCTCTTGCTGCAAGCACTCTGCCGCAAGACGTTACGTCATTGCCAGAGCTATTGACATCGCGATGGGTTTTCGCGGGGGACTATACTTAGGTATAGTCTCGTTGCTACGTATAGTAAACCCGTAGTCAAAGACAGATGGTTTCTACACTAAATAGTATTCACGTCGTTATCCAATGATAAATTAAGAAATTATCATGTGATGTACTAAACATCTAGTGGAAAACCAATTCTACGATACTTTTCGGTTTACCTCCAGCGACTCTGAAAGGAAGCCTATTTGTTGTTGTTATTGTTGTTTAACGTCCCACTCAAGTATCTTCCACTCCTATGGAGACTTCACCGAATGTCAGTGAAGGTCTTCGATTTTTTTGTCTATTTTTGGAAATTATGACTATTGAGTAGTGACTGATCTTAAACGAGTCGGGATGTTCTTTGAAGTAGAGTATCGCTTTTGTTATGTTTCGTCTGAAAAGCCACGCCTTGGTTCCTCTCATTTGAGTTTCTTCCGAGGCACTGAAAGTTAGCCTGATAAATTAAAAAAAAGAAATGTTATATTCAAAATGTTCCTTGTTATACATGTGATTGTATTGATTATGTTCATATATTCACAATAAATTTAATTATTCTGTATATCACATTTATCTTTATACTTAAATCTGTAGTAATTTGACTAACCACGGTCATCAGCTACTGAGAAACATTTCTTTTATAACTCAAAACAGCTCTCTCTCTCTCTCTCTCTCTCTCTCTCTCTCTCTCTCTCTCTCTCGTTTTATGTACAGTGGATCACCACCCGCTAGACATCATTGCAATAAAGATAATTAGTATGTAGTCTGCCATTCATTTTTCAAGACTTTAAAAAACGCTTTTGAAACTACTTCAATTTACAGATAGCTATAATTTTCAATTATTTAATGAAAAGGGCATATTCATCAGGCGATTCATGGAATTTATCCATGTCCGATTGGCATTCATAAGCTCATCAATGGCAACTGACAGTGGTTCTACAATTATTATCAATGATAAAAAATATCGTTGTAATTTATATACCTTATACAAAATGTCATTTGTTGAAACAATTTTACCACAAGGTTAAGGAAAGTTGTATTGATATATGCCTGTTGGCAAATGAGTTAAACGTTTGGTTTGTAAATTAAACTTTTTCTTTTATCCAGTTATTCTAAACTGTTCGGAAATTTAATATCGCACAAGGATGAGACAACAAATGACATACCTTCATGCTACCTAATATACTACTAAATCATTAGAGGAAACGCTCCATTTTCAGATTTAATTAAATTTCAAAAACTTCGAGCAGAGTTTTCATATAGAATAATAAGTTAAAAGTAATTTGCACCAAGTTATAAATCTTTTAAAATAAACATGACAATATCAATGGTATTGCTTTGCAAGTATGCCTTTGAAGATTCAACATATTGTATATTAAACCATTTCTAGAATGACAATGAAAAAATACATCAAATACCAGTATATGGTATTCCTGTTGTCTTTGAAATCAATAAAAGACAATTTTTAAACAATCATTAACGATTTTCTTATTTTAGCCCCGAGAAAGAAATGAAATTCTAACTTAATTTTTCTATTTTAAAGTTTTGCATTGTTCCGAAAGAGAACATATCATTGATTAAGCATTGTTAACAACTGCATGGTGTATTAACATTTTAAAAACAGTGTTATGCTTCGATAATTTTGGGTTTGCTTTTGTTTCTTTGACAATAGTTCAACAAACTTTCTCCGTGGTCTCATAAAAGGCATTAATTTGACACGACAAAACTTCAACAATAAGTTAACAAGTCGAAATCAAAAATATTTTGTCAAAATATCTGAACATTTCTAGAACTTCACACAGCGATCATGGATAGATTTAGAATATCTGTGATGTTTCTTTCTCTGTTGTTTTCTTTTGATATTCTAACAGCCCAGACATCTACTGATGTAATTAACTTTTTCACTTCGAGTAGCTCTCCATTTACAAGTTACAACAAAAGAATCAGACCAAAGTTGAATCAAGAAGAAGTTCTAAGTGTTAGCTTGAATTTCGGTTTGACGGCCATTTCGGGGCTCGACGAAATAGGAGGAACGCTTTACTTGGTGGGATATCTAGAGGCCACTTGGGAGGATGAGCTTATTAACTGGACCGCCTCCGATTTTGGAAATCTGGAAACAATAATGCTAACTCAGTCCGATGTCTGGACTCCTTCTTTGACGTTACACACGTCCGTTAGATCGTTGTCCGAGTTAGGGGAATCAGCCAGTCCCGTCGAGGTATCTAATAACGGAACAATACAATGGAAACCGGGACTTGTTATCGAAACCGGATGTTCAGTCGACGTAAGTTATTACCCCTTTGACATTCAGTCATGTGACGTCACATTTATACCGTGGCAACATACAGCGGACATGGTACAACTATACCCAAAAGAGACCACGGTTGATACCAGCATCATGCAACTGAGTTCAGAATGGGACTTGACCAAAACGTCTGTCGAAAACAAAACAGGAGTTTACTCGGAAGTGACGTACCAGCTGACTTTAAAACGTAGACCTCAGTTCTTCGTATTGAACATGATTCTTCCCATAATTCTTATCGGTTTTCTGAATGGTTTCGTATTTGTTATGCCATTTGAACAAGGTCGCGTCGGATTCATCATCACCGGTTTCCTGTCCATCGGGATATTCCTTACCATTGTTTCCGATATTCTTCCGAAATCATCTAATCCTATGTCCTTGCTTGGATACTTTCTAATCTGGCAACTCATGCTCGGCGCACTTTGCACTTTGGAGGCCATACTAACATTGAAGATCTATTTCCGAGAGGGGAAAATTGATCTTCCGGGGTCATTGAAAAAATTTCTTACAATCGTATGGTTTTATCCATGCCGTGGGAAGAGTCTTTATGGAAAGAAAGATAAAAAGGATACGAAATCCCCAAAAGATTCTGATGAGGAGAAAACAGATTCAGAAGCGCTGGAGAATGGCGAAGAGGCGCCATCTTCATCTGTTAGTGAGGACAAAACCAAAACAAAAACTGGAGACGAAAATGGGAATACAGACGAGAAAATAGAGACGGACGATGAGAACGAGAAAGAAAAAGAAACGGGACCGAAAGATGAAGAAAATGAAGATGAGAATGACGAGAAAAAGATTAAGAAAGGGAAGTCCAAGAAGGAAGAGGAGCAAGAAATAGAGGCTACATGGGTAACCTTGGGAGGCACTCTGGACGTTATGTTCTTCGTCCTTTTTGTCATTTTGAGTTTCATCATTTTCATGATGTTTTTACTTCCGCTGATCACAAATGCATAACTTTGGAAACAAAATATCACAGTCGAGATATGAAAAAGGTAAATCTTAATTAGATTCTGTGAATTTGTGAACTCGAAGCTCTCATATTGTCTCCGAAATAGTAAAATCCGTGTAATGTGAATTTAAATATACCAAACAGTTTCCATGGAGAAATATTTTGCCTGATTTGCGACTATTAACTGACCGTTTAAAAAGGTTTAGTTATCATCAGAATATGAGATATCTTAACAATTGAATGACTACAAATTGCCTTCAAAATGAATAATTTGTATATCGCGAACATTTTAAAATGCTGATCTTTGTACATGCAAAAGTTATCAAATCAATATTAAAGATGCACTCACAAATCTGTAGATCTTATTTAGTTTCATTCTTTAGCTACGGTAGGCAAAATCTATTTGTTTATTACATTTCATTACCATAAATTCAGACATGTTGGCGAGACATTTTTTTTTTGCCAATCGGTGATCTTACAAATAATCACCAGACAATATTTTTGTGACTGTTCGCTGAAAGGTAAATACCATATACCAGCAGCATCTGCACATGGAGCATAATACATCTCTCAGTTAATACGATATTCTAAAATAATGCGTTTCCTATCAGGACCTCCCTGATAGAGAGTTGCTGATGACAAAACAGTTACTCAACCAAGGGTTCTTAATGATTTAATTGACTTTAATCATTACTTCGAAAGTTTTATGCTCGCCATCATGATCTGGTTGATCGATATAGTGTATCTGTTCAACATCTGATGAGGGATATATTCCACTTGTCACATACCTAATCCCGTCCTTTTTCGTTTATAACCATCACCGATTGTGACTTATTCCCGTATTCGAAAATATGTGCAACGACGGGTGCCGTGCGCGGAGCAGGAGTCGCTTAACCTTCCAGAGCACCTGAACTTACCCGGGTTTTTGACGGGGTTAGTGCTATTCTATTTTTGGCGTTGTACGTCTTGTTGTGTGTAGATTGCTGTTTTTGGTGTCGTCGCTTTTTCTTTTGGTCAAATTGATATCTGCTTATAGATTTTTCAATTTTGGTATCTTCAAATGTCTTCTTTTTTGGGGGGTTATACTACAAGCTTATTTCTCACTGGATTTAAGCGAGGAATTTTTTTTTTTTCGCGAGAAGCACACTCGCGCACTTTCCCGAAATGAAAAATATCGCAAATAAAATAGGAAATACAGTATTATTTATATGACTTTCAGCAGTATTTTAATTAAATAGTAGAGGCAGGATACTGACACAGTCTTTCGAAATTTATACTACTACCCATATTTTATTGTCTTCATATCATAGCTAGAACTTGAACCTCTAACGTTCGGATAGGTCGCCGTGGCCTAGTGGTTGTTGTTGTTGTTGTTTTACGTCCCACTCAAGAATATTTCACTCATA
>JACSZP010025444.1:0-22173 GCA_016161895.1 Pinna nobilis
CTTCGAATCGAAAGGTCCGGGGTTCGATTCCCGCAGCGCCACTCCGCGGTTGGCTGTCCCTGTCTTTCGGATGAGACAGTAAAAACAGAGGTCCCGTGTCACAGTAGTTGTTGGCACGTTAAAAAACCCTCCCTGTTCTACGGCCAGCAGTGCCGAGCACAGGCAAAAGTTGTCGCCGTTCACCGGCATATGGTGACGTCTCTATATGAGTGAAATATTCTTGAATGGGACGTACAACAACAACAACAGCAACAAGAACCGTCTATCTAGAAATACTGGAAAACTACATTAAGGAAATGCTTTCCTTTAGTTATTAGTGGGTAGAAGTCGATTTAATAAATTATTGATTATATTAGTTAATTAGTGAACAAAGAAATGGAAATTCGAGACAAAAATACTAAGAACAAGGGAATTATGTTTTATCGTAAGTAAAAAAGCTGAATAAAATATATGAAATATGCAATGCTTAAAATGGGTTTAATATTTTTGTGTTATTTTATTTTACAACGAATTATCAATGTACCAATATATCACTGTTATATCTTTGTCGTATTTATATTTATCATTTATCTTAAGTGACAATTCGAGTATTATAAGATTTCGAATAACTGCAGTTATATCTTCAAACACCTTTCAATTGTCAATGTCTTACCGGCTCATACGTTAGCAAACGTATTGATTGAAATCGGGTTTAAAGGTAATAGAGAAAATGTCTTCAAGGTTAACAAACAGTCACAATAATAAAGACCGCTGTAGTGATTTTCGAAAATCTGAGGTACGCAGCACAGAAGTTTGAATAATACTGATGTCAGAATCAAGAAAGGGATGGGTGGAAGACGTCAGAAAAAGTCAGTTTGCCACGCCCATTAAGCCCAGTTAAGTAGAATTATCAATCACATAGGTCGTTTATGGAGATAATAAGTATAACATCGCCAAAGGCCCATTAAAGCGATTTTAATAATCAGCGATAAAAATGCCCAAACGAGGAATCGTCGTGTGACAGACCTCTTCCTATTCATTTATTTTCTCTTACAGATATTCGAACACATTTATGAATGTCCTAATGCGATATCGAAGCTTGAATGCAAGGAATAAAGTTGAAATTTGAAAAGCGTATACTGACTATAATGCGATATAACTGACATGGTATTGAACATGGTGCTTTCCACAACAGACAAAAGCAAAAATAATGACGTCATTGTCTGTAGTGTGATGTTGTGTTGCCTCATTTCCAACTAAAATTTTCACTAAGATGGGGACTAATAAATTGTGAAGTGCTACACATTTTGACCTATGCTTGGTATTTGGGGTCATTCGACACTAAGTTTTGTTAAACTTGTCGGTTCCTACAAGAACAAGGAACAACGGTTATTACTGTGTCAACCGATGTAGAAAACAATAGCTTATTCGGCCGAGCGAGTTCGAACCCCCGATCTTAAGATCTGAAGGTAAACACGCAATCTCGGAATTTTAATGGATCTCAGTTTTTGGTGTGTAAGAACAGCGATACGTCGTTCCTCGTGTATGTCACAATTGTAAGATGAATGCTTGATCATGTTTTAGTGTTGTATAAGCTCTGTTGGAGGCCCGCTTGAAAATACTTTTATTTTTAACCGATGCGGCTTGGCTTTTGGTTGTCTATAATACTTTGTTTGTTTTACTGCTGTTTTGTTTTAAACATATCTTGTCTTACCGAAAATCCCTAACAACATTCATAAATCAATTTAACAAATGCTTGCTGATCTCTCTGACTTTCGAAAAACATTGTGGCACGAATGCCGCCGTATCGTAGCGGTTAGCGTGTTAAACGTCTGGTCGTGAGTACCAAGGTTCGAACCTAAGTCACGTCGCAGTTGACTTCCCTGTCTTTCGGCTGAAACAGTAAAATATCGAAATCCCGTGTCACAGTAGGTATTTCCATGGTAAAGAACCCTCTCTACCCTACAGCAATGTGTGTCGAGCATACACAAACTGTCTCGCCCTTCTTCGGCATAGAGTGATGTCTCCATTTAAGTGAAAGTTTCTTGATCCGGATGTTTGACATAAATACTATACTCTACTCTACTTACTACTTCTTAAAATCCCTCATTAAATGTATAATTTTATATATATCGGTAAAATTTTATATGAAATATAACATAAATACTTGAGCTCTACTTAAGCATTAGCGCTTTCATTTTTAATAAACGACAGTAATCGCCAACTTAAACACCTGAAAAAATGTATGAAACCTGGATGTGGAACATACTGAAAAATAAAACTAAGTGAACACTTAGACACTTGCGGGTGGAAAAAATCAAAATACTTCCATTTTACAATCTGCATCGAGAAAACACACTAGAACGGACAGAAAAAGAGATATTTATATAGTGGAGTATATAGTGGTCTGTAAACTTTAACCATCCTGTTATTACAATGGGTGGGAATGCCCAACTTGGACGCTATTTACGACTACTAAAGCCAAATGGAACTTGATACCCTTACCTTTACAACATCAGCAAAGAAGTAGCCTAAATACTATATGTTGTAAACATATGTGGTGCAAATTGGTCAGGGGAAATTTTGCAGAAATAAACTCGTTTTCCTTTAAATTTGTGAAATGTTTTATGATCCGTAGTCTTTATGTTACTGACACTATTTAGATTCAAGTTAGTGACTATCCTTTACTTTGATTCATGGGGATATAACTCACAATAATTTACAATGGGATAAGGCGTACCAAGTCAATAGTTTGCTGCGATTAGCAAGTGTTTTAATAAATCTTCTCCCAACTTCAAAGGTAAATTTGACTTAAGATTTTGCTGTACAACACAAGTAAATAGATAATATTTACTTTTGAAGGAGAAGAAGCAATCTCGGAGATTGTAAATTATCATTGCCCTGTGAGAAAGAAACAACAGGACACACATCGAACAGAATAAGACACTTGAAAAAAAGAACAGGAATGGCACGAGCGGCTAGATATTTCTTATGTTTCCTTGTGTTTATAACATGTATCACACTAACAAAAGGTAAAATTCTTAATATTCTAATTTTAGGTTTTATTTGTGACACGGGGATTTTTTTTAATATAGTAGAGACCCTCTCGAGGATGTTGGGTGATACTATGAGACATGACCATATGCAGTGCCTGTCTTTTGCCGGTCCAATCAGGAACATGCCATTTTAAACCGACGTTGACATTTAACTGAACTAGTAAGGTACCCATGGAATATGCAAACGTGGGACACTGACTCCTTTCAGACACATTGTCCCAGCGCAAAGGGATTTGGAAATTGTTATCCACATTAAGACCGTCATTGCTCCAAGCTTGTCATATTTATAAGGACTTAGACTTTTGAATGTTTCTTTGATATTTAATTCTATACATTATTAGAAAAATACACCCCTCTTTCTTAAAATAAACATATATGTATATTTGCAGCACTGCCGACAACAATTACTGCTACAAGAGAGGAAATTGACACGATGATGCATGGAGGTAATTGTTTTAATTGTATCAAATGTATTAAATATTACGCATTAAGTTTACGATATCAAAAGATGTATTCAATAGTATTTTGTTTTTATTAAGCATATCTAGAAATTGTTTTAACCGTCATTAGTAACGTTAACACTACGTTTGCCTTTGTTTTATGAAAATGAAATACTAGCTGACATTCGTTCAAACAAGGGGACGTAAAAAATCTTAGAACAGAATTTTAATCTGAATGATTAAAATACAATTTGTTTATATAGAAAACATACGTCAAGCATTTTTCATTAAGAGCTAAATAAGTGAGTCATGCAAATTCGGCTGTAGAAACTGTAGCCCCATGTCACAATATACTTAGCACAACAAAAATACCCCTACTTAGTATCAACTTAGTCTTAGTGTCAACTATATGCCAACATAAGGGCCCTAACCGGTATATGACGACGCCTACTTACCATTCGCTGACATTATCGAATAGGGCCTAAACAGCCAGAGATCCACGGATCTTGTAGGGAGGTCCGATTACGTCTTAGACCAACAAAACGTTATATTGAATACATTATTGTCTGTTCTGTGTTGATATGACTTTTGTTTTACAAATGTGGGGATCCCTATACTAATTCAATCAAATCACTAAAATGGTCCCTATGAGTACGACCAGACGGAATTTCATTTTAGACAAACTACGTAACCTACTTGCTATGTCATTGAAGTCTGAAACTCAATAGGCATTACGATAAAAGACGAGTAGTAACAGCAAAATTTATGAAATCTATCCTTATCAAATAAGGAGATTTGAAAAGGTCACTAAGAGGGCCCCTAGGGATCAAACCATAATGAACCTCAAATCAGACCAAGTAAATATTGTACTAAATACATGAATGAAGTCCGAAAGTCGATATTCATTATGGTTAAGAGTTAGTAAGGGAAATTTGACGACGTCCAAGAAAAGTGGTACCTATTGCTTAACCCAGGCTGAATTTCATTTAAGACCAACTAGACATGATACCGAAAACATTAGTTACAGTCCCATGTTTATATGACTTTTAGTTCAGGGGGAGAAGGGATAGCAAGATTTTACTGTGTAGGCCCCTAAAATGGCCAATTTTGTTTGGACAAGGCTGAATTTCATTTAAGTCCGACTACATGTTATACTGAAAATATATATGAAATCTAAATTGAATATGTAGCATGGTTAATGAGGAGTAGCGAAACAAGATGTATATTGATATAAATAGGACAATTTGATTAAATCCATAAAATGGCCCCTAATGACCAAAACAAGTTGAATTTTATTTCAGAACAAGTAGAAATCTTCTGAATACATTCATAGTTGTCCCATGTTTATATGACTTATAGTTCAGGAGAAGTAGCGACAAAAAGATTTTACTGTTTCGCCCCCTAAAGTATGACCCCTTTTGATTAGACAGGGCCGAATTTCACTTTAGACAAACTACATGTTATGCTGAAAACATATACAATGTATGAAGTCTAAAAGTAAATATGTAGTATGGATTAGAATTAGTCGCGAAACAAGATTTACTTAAGATTAAATAGGGAATTTTGACAAAGTCCCTATAAATGACTCCTATATGCTGAAAACATATATAAAGTCTAAAAGTGAATATGTAGTATGGTTAAGGAGGAGAAGCAATAACAAGATTGAGAGTTAAATACGGAAATTTGACACAAAGTCTCTAAAAATGGCCTATATTGGTCGAATGGGAATGAATTTCATTTTAGATTAACCAGACACTATACTGAATACATTAGTGGTAGTTCCATGTTTTTATTATGTATAGTTCAGGAGAAGTAGCGGTAATATGATTTTACTGTTTCGGTCCCTTAAATGGCCCCTTTTGATTAGACAAGACAAAGTTTAATATTAAACCAACTAAATGTTATGCTGAAAACATATATATGATATATGTCTAAAAGTGAATATGTAGTATGGTTGAGGAGGAGAAGCGATAACAAGATTTACATAGAGTTATATAGGGACATTTGACAAAGTCCCAAAAAAAAAAAATGGCCCCTATTGGCCGAACCAGGCTGGATTCCATTTCAGACCAACTGGGTATTATACTGAATATATTATTTGTAGTCCAATATGTATATGATTTTAAGTTCAGGACGAATAGCGTTAACAAGATTTCACTGTTTTTGGCCCCTAAAATGGTCCCTTTTCATTTGACACGACCAAATTTCATTTTAGACCAACTACGTGTTATGCTGAAAACATATATGAAGTCTAAAAGTAAATTAGTAGTATGGTTTAGGAGAAGTAGCGATAACAAGAATTGTTTTACGGATGGAAGGACGGACAGATGTAAGGATGCAGAGGGCAGTCAAGAGCTACGTCTATGACCAGTAGAGCTAACAAGACCATAAGAATGTCAACTGGTAGAACCTCACGGTTTTTATCAAACTATTTTTTTTTAGAATAAAATCACTTCCATAATTGTCTCTGTTTTCTTTCAGGGACCTGTTCCCATCTTATGTGGAATTTGACATTACAAATAGGATTATTTTACTTCCCTTGGTGCTTTAGTTTCATTTTCAAAAATATTCCATGCTTTGGCTTGATTGTTTGTCCTCTATGAATAGAAGACGTCAGTTGCCTGGTACTGTAAACGGATGGATTGAAAATATAGCATGAATCAGGTACACTGTCATCAAATACCCCACTATTAAATATGTGAACACATTTAAAAGATACTTCCTTTTTTCTTATAGAACATCCGGTTCAGACAAAATATTGCATTGACTCAAGGCAATGTCATTGTATGCTTGGACTTCCAATATGTCACATGAATACCTGTCTCTGTTTGTATAGTAAACCATTCGGCGAACAGGTAAGAAGCATTTTGAACACATTCCAAACCATTGGTTGATATTCAACAAGTCTTAAAAATGTCACTCTCTCTACTGTTGCAACTGATGTTATTATCGATATTCTTTCTGTTTCTGTTAATACTTCTCTGTTAAACGTCACTTTTGCTGTTGTTACATTTCTATTTAACGCCCAACTCAATAAGTTTTCACTTATATGGAGGCAAACGGTAAAGGGCGACACATTTAGCCCTGGTTCTGTACTCATGACTGTAGAGCAGGGACAGAGTCTAAACATACTGACACCTACTGTGTCACGGGCTTCGACTAATGTCTTATCCGAAAGACAGGGACAGCCGGACGCAGATTTGCGGGAGGTTTAACCCCTGACCTCACAATAAGAAGGAAAGCACGGTAACCACTATTCCACGGCGGCCTCCATGCCCAATTTACAATTATTTTTGCTATATCTTGATGCTCATACAGACCTAATAAAATTTGATAAAAATCTTACGCCTACTCGGTTAGGTAAGCAATTTGTAAAGTTATAATCAAATCCTTGACACTTTAATCCGGCTTTATCAATGCTATCAGAGGTTCAAGGGGAGGCATCCAGTCACGATGTCATGGCTAAAATCCTTGAACGTATGGTTTGCATGCCAGTATGGTGAAGTAATGATCTCGACTCAAGTTGATTAAATGTTAATGAAATTGTGATTAAAGTATATGTATAATTCCACCTTTTTTTGTTATATAAGCTAAGTGACAGGAGCGGCTTTTTTCTAGTACGCACTGTTATATTTCTTTATATGTTTGCTCCTCGGAGGTGTATTAATAATTGAATTATGTTGTAAAATTAAATTACAATAATTGACTTAGCCTTTCGACTGTTTTCTGTTAAGAATAATCGATTAAATGTTGTAATTTACTTTATGTCTCATCTCTGTGAATTTTTCTTTTAAATAACTGATTTGTCATTCACTTTCCAATATTTCTGACTCTTAGGATTTTTGTCATCTAATACCAAAATTACAACGATAATACAATAAAATATCTTCTAAATATTTTAACTCAAACTCAGTAGGATACACTGATGAGTATTTAATTTAAAGAATATGATCATTGTATTACTATTCACTGAATTAGTATTTCCTTTTCATTTTGAAACAAAATAAAACCATGTTCGATATCCATGCTTAACAGAGCAAGTCGCTACGCGTTAGAGTGCTTGGCTTTGAAGTAGAAGGTTCAAGGTTCCAGTCCTAGTATTTGAATTTGGACTGCTTTATCCTTCAGATGGTATAGTAAAAATCAATCAAAGTAGATAAAGGCGCGGTTATAATCACCCTTAGTTTATATATTGCAAAATTAAAAACTGAAGCCCTCCCATCAGCATGAACGTTACATAACTTAAAAATAACAGTAAATGAGCGAAGCTTAGCTTAAATCTACAGCTAGCTGTATATTCTTGGAATGAAGCTGGTGCTTTATCTTATCATCTTATACATATATGACCAAATATTTTATGGATTTTGTGTCTTTTCAAATATACAATATGTAATTATATGTATGAAGACATATTCGTGTGCTTTACTCGAAAAATGCTCCGACCAGAAAGATTGTCTTTCCTGTTTTAAGAGACCGTCCAAGGACAGGAGCAAAAGGTGTCACATATGACAGGTGGTCTTTAAATGCAGGTAATTTATATAGAACAAAGCTATTTTGGGAACCGCTGATATAGGTCACATAAGACAGGTTTTTCTTTAATACAGTGGGTCGCTAAGGCAGGTTAGACTGTACGTTTTAATAGCATCTTAGTAAATTAACAAATTAATACCCTTCAAAAGTCTTTGAATTTTCTTTTCCTTTTTAAACACATTTCTTCTACAGCAGATCGGAGAAACAGAGACAAGTACAGATTCAAAACCAGAAGTAACCAAGGAAGCAAACGAAAAGCGCTAGATCACGTGTTTACTGGAATTCCAGATGTTGGAATCTTCCTCATTAACTTCATATATATATATATGGATTCATATGTTTAACGATCGTAAATATTTGACTGGAACCTCGGGTTTCATGAGAAAATTAACCCATTGTCAACCTTTTATGTTTAGACACTGATATTTTTATTTGAAATTAAAGAACATTGTATTGTATACTTGAAGTCAGTGTTTCCTTATATGCTAGAAACCGAAAGCTAGTGCATCTCTCTTCTTGGATCATATGACTAGATATTCAATTTATTGCGCCAGTTTTCCAAATTCTCCTTTTTTCCCCAGTTCTTCGTTTCGGATTGTGACATCATTAGGCAAATGAAGTTAAAGGTCAGCAGGCGGTATTTTGTTCTCGACAGGGTCAATTGAAAAGTATCAGTGCGTATTGAAATATATTGATATCAAAAAGTTAGTACCTACTGTTTATCTGAATGCAAACCAAATCCTGTCCATTTTTTTACTTTTTCCAAATGAAAATGCCGATTGGAAGTTGAGAAAAAGAGAAAAACATAAAAATAAATGGAATCTTGTATTAAATTTCGTCTGCTATGCAAAACTAAAACAGGATTTAACGAATATGTTAAATCATTAAAGAAACTGGTAACGAAATCACCCTACTGACGAAAACTGGTGATGTAATGCACGGAATCCAATGTGAAGTTGGTCACCTATTTTCTCAATAATTTGTTGTGAACCAAATGGACTGTCAAGATAAATATACTATATGAACTTGATAGTAAACGCTCATTTACGTACACTTTGAGACGATCCCTTAGGCTATATCTGATCACGTGATAATTCTGTTTCCTCTGTTCTTGCTGTTAACCATATGCTGGGCAAGCATTAAACGCTAAATTGAAGCAGCGTGTTTTCATCGTTATTGTGTTGCAGAACTACGAGACATGGACGATGCACCGTAACTATCAATGGAGATCGAAGACTGGTGATTATTAAAGACATCCATGGTTTTTAAAGATTATTTAAAAACGACATCATGTCTACGCATTATTTCCTCTTTCACTGGCGAAACCGGTGACACCAGGATAGTATACATAGATATGTATGAAATAAACTTTACATGAAGATTAATTTTGTGTAGTACTAACTGGGCAGTTTGCCTCAAAGAATCTATGTGAATAGGTAGCTCGCCTCTTAATAAACTGACTATATTTTGGCGGATAGAGAGAAAGAGATTAATAACTAAAAAGAAAAGCAATATAATGAATCAATTTTCCTTCACGTTTGAAATATACATGCCAGGATTCTCTATCCTTCAGTATATGTTTGTTTACTTACGGATATTTCTTTCAAAAGGGAGCAAGACAGAAAACAAAGCTTAGACTAGAGAGTAGACGAGAAAAAAGGGATTGAATTTACTAAAGCTTATATAATCTATAATAATTATCCCGTATGTAAAAAAAAACATTATTCAACTTAGAAAAGATAGCGTTGTTTTATAAAATTGCAAGAAAAAAATATAAAAATATGGATTAAAAAATGGATAAATTGAATCAACTAATATGTATGTTCTATAAATAAATAAATAGATGACAAAATAATTAATCGAGCTACCGTATTTTTATGTAAACCCCGCAGGGTTCTAGTGAAATTGTGATCTTGATTACCGGATCACTAAGGAATATTTCACTTATATAGAGACGATATCGAATGTTAGTGAAGGTTAAATTTTTGCATATGCCCAGTACTTTGAGTCATGAGACAGTGCCGTATATTAAAAGTGCTACACATCCTTTGATTTAGGCCCGCATAGGATAAAGGATATTGTTCAGTCGCGTCAGAGAGACAGGGAAAGCCAGCTACTTCCTCTGAACTTTGAATCTACGATATAATTTATACTCAGCAAATTAAGTAAAAAGATAAATGAATAGAGTGATCAAACTGATGGATAAGTAAATAATCTAAAATGTAAATAAATGAAGTAAAGGGAAAAGATACTACCAAGTCAAAGAATGAGTATGAGTGAAAGTACATTTTTCCCTTCCCGGCTTTAATTATGTCAAATAGCTTTATGGCAATAATGATGAACAATATAAAAATAATAACATATCAAATATGATAATAAAAAAAAAAAGAAAAAGATAATAATAATAATAATAATAATAATGATAATAATAATAATAATAATAATAATAATAATAATAATAATAACAATAATAATAATAATAATAATAATAATAATAATAGTAATAATAATAATAATAATAATAACAATAGTGATGATAATAATAACAGTAACAACAACAACATCAACTGCAACAACAACAACAATAATAATAATAATAATAATAACAATAATAATAATAATGATAATAATAATAATAATGATAATAATATTAATACGAATAGCATTACGAAAATTGAAATAACAAGAATTCTAAAAGTAATAACAACAGTAATAACGATCAAAAGAAGAAGATCTAAAGAAGAAGAAGAGGAGGAAATGAGTGATGATAAGAGTAATATGTGCCATTGATTTCTGAAGTATGTGCCACTCCAGTACTGCCAAGATATAACTGAGTCGTGTTGAAAGCGTCGCAAAAATTCTTGTCACAGCAACAGGATGATTCATACGATATAATGTGCCGATCTCTCTAGTTGCGGTCCTTTGCGGTAGAAACTCGGCTGTATGCCAGCTCAACAACATAGATTTATATAAGAAATAAAAGTTGTCTCATTTCTGCTCTAGCATAATTTCTAGTGGGAATAAAATATAAATCTATCACTGAATCACCACAATTTCCTTGTGTAGTTTTGTAAGACATCTTCTATTGTGACCTTGAACCTGAGTCTTGAAACTGTTACACACATATCTCTCACCTGCTGAGATAACACCATTAGATACAGGTATCAGCCATGGATCTTCTTCGATAATTTACAAGCATACTTTCACCTGGATATTCAAGCTGTCTTATCAGTAATATACTTACATTTCTAGTTTGTACTTTACGTTAGTTTGTACTTTACGTATCAATATGTCTGACAATGCAATTTACCGATAGGTCATTCAGGACAATAACGAAATAATGTAACCCAACTTCACTGTAATATCACCCATCAGTACAATGCATATACTTTTATCTTAAGACACTGAATTGATAAAGCAAACACTAGTGCTAAAATTTAGTGTATTATCACATTACAGTCATAAAATGGCGGATCGAATGAACAATAAGCCTAGTTGATTAAGTTATGAAAAGTTAGTTCAGCTTTTAATGCTCTTCAAATGTTAAAACAGTCGTCTATTCATAGTTTTGTCCTTTTCACTAAAATGTAGAACAAAAGCCAAGACCTCAATTAAATTACTATTACGTGACTAGCGAAGAGGGAGATACTTGTATCAAATTATACAGGTATATCTTGGCATTTCTCCCTATTTACAATGATAGCGTTTTGTATCTACAAAAAGCACCTGCTCCTTATCACTATGGCGAGTCTCTCTTTAACAAAGTGATGAACCTCACATCTAGATTGATGACCTTACCAATGCTGTGTCATACTCGTTTTGTATAAAAGGAAAAATTGTTCATACCCTCTCCAAGCAGTTCGATAGACTCAATCTACGATCGAAGGCTACTATCAAGGTAAATTTGAATTACATATTTATGTGGTATGTAATGAATAGTTTTTAACATATACATTTGAAAAGGAATACAACTTCGCTTTTTGAGATTCTCAAATTTTTTAATTAAAATAATAATGCAGTTTTTTTGAATTATGCATAGAGTTTTATGTTTTGAATTCTGCTAAAAATTCGGTAATCTTGTCACACGACGATACATCGATGCCTTTCAAGCCTCGAAACTCAAATAATTTCAAATATATGTTTTTTCAGAGAGAACCATGAAGGTCTTCTTGGTAGCTTTGTTTGTCGGGGTAGCACAAAGTGTACACCACACTCATGCTCCCCCCACTACGACAGTTGATCCCAATAGCAACGAGGGCCGTCTTCGTTATTTGGAACAAACCCTTTCGAGCCTTGCCAGACAGATGATGCTCCAGCAACTGTTTGTGGAAGAGAGGATCCGATCTGATGGAGATTCAGGTGTTCAATCAATTTTATTCTTCTTTTTCAATGTCATTAAGAAAACACCACCGCCAATGCTCGCACTTTTCTTTTAAATGCGGGTTCTATAAACCTCATTCATGGTTAAACACCTTTTCTTGTGCAAAGCCCTTTGTTTTGGTGGGAAAAGCGACAAAAAAAAAAATCCGAGACCCGATTTCTGAAGACGAGAAAGCAATACAAGATACGGAGACGTGCTCGGCCTCTGAAAAAAAATGTCACATGTCTCGAAATAGGGGAAAAGAATAACAAAGACTTATTTTTTGTACAACTTGTGGAATGAATTAATGAAGTTATGTAATTATGCCAATTACAACATACATTTATTGCACTATCACTGGTTCGATATGTTATTTATGGAGTACACAAACAGTATCCACCGATGCCGAAGGCTGAGGATGATATATATATTTTATATTTCATAAAATCGCATATTGAACCGATAATAGTGTCGTAATTGCTTTCTTACATTTCACTTTGGCATACAATCACCGATTATCACACAAATCTTAACATTTCTGCTGATCAATTTTCTTACATAGGTAGGAGTAAACGGCAGTGAAAAAAATTGACGTAACAAAAACGTCGTCACTGTGCAATATTGTAGATTATCCGGTTTATAGTGCTATATTATTTAGAATGGTACAACACGTGACCATCTCTGGACAAATGAAATTACAGATCAAAAAAAAATTGTAATAATAATTTTAAAGTAACATTATTTCATGGCAAAAATAATCACAAGATGTATAAAACACTATCACTATTCTACTAGCTTCTACCAGAGACGTATATAACACAGAGACTGGTAGTTTATTGAACTCCCGCGTAATCACAAACCCGGTTTTGTTCTCAACTATCGAGACGAGATCAGGCTTTTATAGAAAAGTAAATGACGAAATACCTTACCAATTAGCTTTAAAAAATTAAGCATTAAATTACAGTTGTATAAAACACTTTTTTTGTTCATATAGAGGCTAACTTTATCGTGATTGACTGATTACGAGCAAGCATATAAATCTCTCATAATTCGAAAGGGCGCTATTTTAACACTCAACTCGGACTTTAAATATAACTTTTACAGAAAAGCAAAGGGCGAAATGCCTTACCAATTAGCTTCAAGCAATTTAGTACTAACTACAGTTGTACAAAAACACATTTTGTTGCAAATATGGGGACTCACAACATCGTGATTGACTGATTACGAGCAAGCATAGAAATCGCATCTTTCAAAAGGGCATTAGGAACACCTCGGTAAATAACTTATCCATATGCGTTGATACATGAAAGGTACCGGTCATCATTTTCGTCGTGAGTGAGAAATCAATAGATAGATAGGAAGTTGCTTAACCCTGTGTTATATACGTCTCTGCTTCTACGCAGTAAGACTTTCATTTGTATTTCCAGAAATTGTAAGTCATAAAGGTAAACTAATTAACATCAGATAGATTTATCTACTTATTTTGACATTTAACTTGCTGTATGTTTATGTCTTTTTGTTGTTTCTTATTTTAAGTCTAATCAGGCTATCTCATTTGATTTTATACATAATATCCACAGGTATTAAGCAGCTTCGCCATAACCACGATGGTACCAGGACGTTTATGACCGATTCACATTCGCTATCCTCTGTCAATTCCATACACGATCACACAAATTACAAAACTACAGTTGGAATGGGCGAAGTGATTGCGGTCCTCAATGGTGTGGAGTTCAGAACTAGACACAACGACTACAAGTTGAGAATGCCTCATCGAACAAGCTCACAATATAACGCCATGGAATATATTCCTTTCCCGAAGGTACCACCGTCAGTCCTGGCAAAACACACTGTTCCAGAACAAGTGGAAGAGATGAGGAATTACTTTAAGGCATGGAAATATCAAAATCCAGCGTATAGGGATTACAGACCTTACTTCAAGCCCGTTCTCTGTTACATGGAAGGCGGTTGGACAACAAACGTAAAATCTCTCGATGAACCATTCCAGAGTGATCGTCATTTCATAGACGCCGACAGCTGGTTTAATCTCCAAGATAAGGTTCGTTTCACATCCTACACTGGCGGAAAAAGTAATCTAGAGAATTTCTCGTACCTACCAAGCACAATCATGAATGTCAACAATGGAACGCCCGAATTTGCACAATGGAACTATAGAATCCTGTGCCATCCTTTCAATGAAGACTTGCCACTCAGAACTCTGGAACCGATTGATGATTTAGCTCAACGACTTAGCAAGAAGTACAATCTGACTCGATTCACAAAAACCAGGGCTTGCCGCTTTAATCTTGCTGCTGATATGTCGACCGCCAATACATATGATGCTGACAAAGGTTACGGAACTATCCGAGACAAGAGCTTTTCCCATGGATTACTGGATACCATCATGAATCAGATCCCAGGAAAAAACAATTACAAGGCAAATTTGACCGATCATTCATTTGGTTTGGACGTTTTGCAGCCTCTTGGAGTCGAGATGAAGCCATTGAATACGGGGTTTTATCACCGTCTATACAAATATGACAAAAAGGGAGCGATGGGCACAACAAGATCTCGAAGAGGATATGCAGACCACTCACTATATGTAGCACAAACAACCCAGCCACAAATATCTAGCATGCATGTGAAACATTGTTCCGGCGGAGGTAAACACAAGAACTGCACTGAGTACTCTGCAAAATACACATACGCCATTCCCTTGGAAATTATATATCTAACTCCTCTTCACAGCTGGAATCCTTACAACTTAGAATACCATTCAACCGACCACCCGGTAAGTCAAGGAGGTAGTAGAATTGGTGCATTCAACACATCAAAGGCATACAATGGAACAAGTAATAAGTTTTACTACCTGACCCCTGTCGAATTTTTCTCCGGACATGAGGTCAATCATGACAAGGCCGATACCGTGAAGACAGCTGTAGGCGTACTTGACAGGCACGGAGTTGTGAGAAAGGTTGCTGCATCGGGAACCAGGGTATTCTTCCCGCCGATAACAGGTGTAGGCACTCTCAGACAAAGATGGCCGATCACTCCCGTACATCACGAGGGCAGCAGTATCTTCAAGGAATTAGACGCGTTGAAAGAACTCGTGAACCACATGCCATCATACTCGCACTTTTTCCAAGAACCACCAAATGCCAATGCTAAAGGCGGCGATACGCAGATGCCTGACGCTCATTTCTTCGTAGCAGCAACTACACAAGATCCCCCTGGTAGACATAGCCATGAGGTGTATGTGGATGCTGTTGATGTTTCGGCTGCAGAAAACGGCCAGACAATCAAAGCGACAACCTCTACTGATAATCAACATTCCCACGATCTTGACATCAAATTTGACTCAGCAAGTAAAACTTGGGTCATTGACAAATGTGACGGCCTTGCTCATTGTTGGGATGGGCATAATAACATTTTGAAGAGAGACGAATAGACAGGAAATTAAACAGAATTGTAACACTTGTTTTTAATTTACGAATAAAAACTTAAATCATAAACTTTTTCTGTATTTTTCACTGAACAGAAATATGTCGTGGATTTAAGTTAGAGTGCTTCAGACCAGTACTGAGCCCCATGATACTTAGGAATTTATTTTAGTCTGAGCATTTCCTCACCTTCAGTCTCTCAAGCAACTAGCATACAATGTTATCTGAAAATGAGAAAATTCCCGTACTAAAATTAATTCCCAAGTACCATACTGCTTAGCCTAAGTCGGTAGCCTTTAATTCACCTTAATATATGGCAGTAAACACCGAGGTCGTATATCAAAGCAGCTGTTGGCAGGTCAAAGAACCACCACTACTCCAGTCCCGTAGGTGTGAAACAAAGAACAACATTTATGTCTACATTTGGGTGTGATATTAAGAAAAAAAAAACCCAAAAGAAACAACCGTAGTTCAGAAAAATAATATGACGAAGAGCAAGGTATTCTGTGATCCGAAGAAAGACAATGAATTTTCAGTACGGTACGCAGAGCTATTTCTATCGAAATGTTTAACACTTAAAAACTAAGCCAATCGACAAACTGAAAAAGAAATATAAAAGATTGGACGGTTGTATTGTTGTTTAACGTTCCACTAACGAATCTTTCACTTATATGGAGACGTCACCGTGCGCCGGAGAAGGGCGACATTTTTGCCTATGCTTGGCACTTATGGCCATAGAGTAGGGAGAGTTCTTTAACGTGCCAACACCTACTGTGGCACGAGACCTCAGTTTTTACAGTCTCATCCGAAATATAAAAGAAGAAAAAGTCTATGCGAATAAGTTTTTGTTTCATTCATACTCCAGGATAATTCCTAAATACACATATACTATATATTGTTGCCTAATACTTCCTTTATGCTCAAAATAAATATCTTTACAACTATCAAATTTCTTCACAAAATAACTCTTTCTAATGAAGCAATCGCTTTAGTTAATTGACATTCGAAATTGATAAACTAAACAAGGCAATGTTAACAATTAAACCAGAAAAGAAATACAACATCTGGTTATAAATACTGATTAAGGAGGTAAAATGCTACTATGGCAATAGAATATACATGTATATGAAATATCAGAAAGTAATGATATGGTTAACTAAATATCAGCAATTAGGGTACAATTAATAAGAATTTACCGCGTGACATCATTTAACAATGTCATAGATATCGTCAGTCAGTTTTATGTCGAGCGTTGGAAATTTTACTGTGTTGCAAGTATTGCAGGATCTCATTGTTCAAATTCCCCATTTGTTTATTACCCTGCTGGCCACGTTTTAACAAGTGACCTCAACATTGTCAAAACGAACCTGTCAAAAACTTTGCGGGTCAGTGAGAACAAATGCGAATCAATCTTCAAATGCCCAAATATTGCCAAAAAAATGTCTTACCTTCATTATAAATATGTTGTTGTTCCAACAGACAAAGCTCCTTGCAACATCGTTTTGTATGCAAATCTCATTACATAGTTTTCTTATTAAGGGAATAGGGATTTGACAATATGCTTGGCAACCCAACAAGTTTCCCCACAGGACTTACGACAAAAGAATTCGTTCCAATCATAGATATGTTTTATGTTCTTCTGGTATTCCAACTAAAGACGAGAAACTAGATCTTTCCTATCTATTGTATTGTGAAATTACGTGGGTGTCCGTACAAAAACGGATATTGCTGGGTTTGCCAAATGCTCCATAAAGCCTCTTTCCAAACGTCTAACATAAATAAATTTAAATAAAAATTAAAATAAATTTTGATAGCTTTCAAAGACAGGCTTCGTAACTTCTTTGATGCTAGGTACTCACGGGATAGTTTGAATCAGATGTTCATTCTAAAACATTCTGAAGATCATTTGGATTATGTACAATCTAGGCATTGCTCCTCATGTACGAGCATGAAGGCATATGATAACACTCTATATGATCATTTCCTATTCTAAACTAAAAGAGAAAATGAAAGAATTAGTTCAGCTTTGTTTTGTAAAAAAGGCGAACATAGATACAAATATCTCGTTCTAGGAATAGACAAACCATATTTTGTTAAAAACCAGACTGATTCTAACAAAAGGTCTCTGAAAATGACAACATCGGAATGCTTGAATGTTGGATTGAAAACATATTTGTGTTCGATGGACGGGTTTTTCAACAGACTGTCGTCATACTAGTACTTGTAGGTACCAACTGTGCTCCTCTTCTTGCTGATTTATGCCTTGATTCGTATTAGGCTTATTCTATACAGGTTTTTTTTAAAGAATAATGTCAAGGCTTGACCTTTAACTTCACCTTCCGCTATCTATATGGCGTTTTTTCGTTAAATATATGTAATCCGAACTTACGTTCACTCTGATAATGATGGGGATTTTTGCACGACCGGTCTTATATCGGTCAGCTGATTTTGTCTGTATCAAACCGTACAGTACTGACGTATCGCATACTTGGTATATGATAATACTATTTACATAACACGGACACTGAAAAAATAATATGTCGCGCAACTTTCGCATAGAAAACACTGATTTCAAGTGAAATATACGATTGAATACAAATGACAAAATTGTTATCTTTATTCAGACACTGAATGTCGCTTTTCTGCAAGATACTATTTTTACGTAAGAATATTAACGTTGAGTGTATCTATGAATCACAATGAATATTCATTAATTCTACATATCTATGGCACATTACAAATATTAACTACCATTAAGAGTGGAAAAGATACAGATGTCTTTTTTCATTCCGTAGGAGACTCATTTAATCATTCAAACATTAGAATAAAGAGTGGTGATTCTGAACACTGGAAACTGATATAGGTATCCATTAGAACGTGTCAGTTAAGGATAAAACAAGCAAGTTACTGAAACATGAGAGGGAAATAAAAACACCTAACACAGATATGATATGTTCCTACCAGTATATATACCGATGCCTCTTTGCAAGAATCGCTGTAATTATAAATCAAATCGTAAAACTTAAAAAACCAAAACAAATGTTTTACTTAAATTATTCTTTTAATTCACACGGCTTCATAACATCCGGGTATTTATTTTGGCAATGGATACCCCGGACAGAATGTATGTGCACTTTAAAACGGAATGTTCGATTTTACGTACTCTTACAGCCTTAATACTCTACATAATCTGATGTGAATCTCATGTAAAACGAAACAAAAAAACCAAATAAAAAACATTAGCCAAATTAAAAAAAAGACAAATAAAAAAAACCCAACTTGATTTACCTTGTTTCGTTCCTGTCCGGATTGGTATCAGTTTTCATTTCGAGTCTTCTATCACATAAGACATGGATTTTCGAAAATATCTTGTTACTTCATTTCTATGACAAGTGTTTACTCATTTACACAAATATTTTCTTAAGTTAATGTAAAAGATTGAGGAATACCTTTCAATAACAATAAATACACTGTTTAGAATCATTTAAGTTGCGGTTGTAGATGGTGTTAATGGAACATTAAGTTAAGATTTTGTGTCAGAAATTTAAATGCCAGCTGCCAGCCTCTTTTATGAAAAAAAAACGAGTTCGGGATTATTTTTACTTATACTATTGCTTTTTTATCCATTATCGATTTAAGGTTACTTGTAAAACAGCTTCAACTTTATCTTTTATACAGTCCAACCTAACTTAGGGACCACCTAACTGGAGAATAATTTGTCTTGTGATCTAAATGCCTGTTTCACCAAATGGTTTTTCCAACATTAAATATCTCAATTATCTCAGAGACCACGTGTCATATATGACATTTATAAGTAAATATCATTTTGGCTATACTGTTAGAGTTTTGAAATAAGTTTTTTAAAGAGATAATGTTGTACATGTACTTACTTATGGGTTATAATTAAATGTATTTTGAAACATAACATTCTTTTGTTTTATTTGTTCAACCATCAGTCTTGCCATTCTTTTATCATCAATTTGGTTGCTTCACTGTTTCATACACAAACTTCTCTGTACATGACACATCCATCAGAGGATTCTGAAGAATTAATTGTTTTGTCATCAAGGTACGAGTGAGTGAGAAGATCAACTACACTTATGAAGAAGAAAACATGAATGAATGAATTCTGGAATAACTTTGAACACCGCGGGGATATGTCCAACAGAAAACAAAACCAAATGCTAATGGAGACTTAAAATATGAAATTAATTTTCTTGTTTAGTTGGGGTTGTAAGCTTTGGTCAACAGCAGACCATTCCCTTACGTATCAGTGCGTACATTTGAACCGTTCATATTGATTTCCAGTATTGTCATGTATCTCCTTCAATTGATTGTCAAAAAAAAAAAAAAACAACAACAAAAAACAATGTACTTTGTGGGAGTTTGACTTTGTAAGTGACACCGAGAGATGAGAATATGCTGTTAATATTGTGACATCAACGGTCGCCTATCATTGATTTTCACTCGGTTTGAATTTATTGGTGACGGCGGTATTAGCTTTTCCACCTTAGATGTTAGCATATTGTGGCATATATCTTATATTTTTATTGGATGCCGTTAAATAAGTACATTTCTTGTCCAACGGAATTAAAAGAATCTTGCACATTTTCAGAAAAGCATTAAACATGACACCATTATTCTTTTTGCCATCCTTTACAATAATAGCCATGGGCCGATCTCGAAATTTCATTTTTAAGATGACTGGTATATTTCCGATAGTCCAGATATTCCGTTCAATTTCAAATATTTTCAACATCTCTGCAATTGATTTACATATTGAAAAGAAATTTATCATACAGAAACATCATGAGAATACCTTTGTCAACCTCGTATATGGACACGATCAAACAGTTTTAGTGAAAGTTAAAGTTCACCCCTTGGAGCGAGGAAACTTGGTTCGTCATTATCTCTGCATTTGGTGCACGTACTGAAATGAATCTGGCAGATCATATATTATGAGGATGTCTACGTATCGATCTAATGCACTGATGTTGGTGCTGGTCGGAAAAGTACCTATTCACCAGAAAGGGTCGACCAATTGAAATTACTCCATAAATTTCAATAGTTTACTCGAATGTTCAAAGTAGTACCTACCAGACAACTTATAGTTGAGGATAAAACGTCTAACAAAAACCTGTTGGGATCAATCCGTTTGCCTTCGGATTGTATGGAGACAAGGGTTTAAGCATTTTTGGACTCAACTGTGGCTTCTTTTGATACATGAAAGGAACGAGTAACCAGTGGATACAAACATTATCATTGGTGCAATCGAAAATGTAAATGTGCTGATTTTGAATAATCCTTATCTGTAGACCATTCTGATCAATGTTATGATTTTTTTTCCAAGCACTACAATGTAAGTATTTCTCAAAAGTTGGTAAATCTACTCCAATGCCAAAGGGTCAACAATTTTATTGGGAACATATATTTTGTCACAAGGAATACACATCTGAAAAATATAAGTCTGTCTTCAAACTCCCAAGTTTCATTTTGATAAAAAAAAAAGATTAAAGACGCTATGTTTATTTAACATCTCTTCAAAAGTTTTGCAAATACCATCATTGCCGGGTTGACCGTTACGGAATCTATATAAGTTGTATATAAGTGAGACAGGTAATCATTGCATAACCCCCTTTGTCGTAGTCATAATCCCGGCTAAAAGATCTCGTTTGTGACTGAAACTTTGAATGATTTATCCCGGAATTTGTGACATGAATTATTTGCTTTCCCTTCCGGAGCACCTGAACTCACTCATCCACTTCCCTATATCAGAAGGAGATTATGCTATTCAGTCTTTACCAATACTTTCACATGTTCTTTTGCATTGATTATTATTTGATACATTGTCTCTCTAACATTTTTCTTTATATTTCGTTTCTTTGTGTTATTGTTGTTCTGTCATTTGATTGATGGATATTTGAGTACCCCCTCGGTATTTTCAACCTTTACTCCTTTTACTTTCATTTTGTGAACTTGGAGACTTCTGTTTATTGCAAAATTTGATATTGTAGAAAAAGTAATGAAATTTAAAATGGTTCATGTCTTTTTAATATGCATATATTCATTTAAATGCAGTTTTGGATGCCATTTTAAAATGGCGGAAATATCGGTTGGTGTAAAGCTAAAATGTTACTTATGGTCTACTTAAACATTGTGTCAAGTGTCATGCTTTCCTGAAAATGTGCGCAACTCATCCAAATATTAGAAACATTCGGCGGGACTAAAAGGAATCATTCATTCTACTATACATTAAGCATGTATCATTGGCTAAGTATATATTTTTTTAATTAACAATCTTAAGCAGAAGTCAGTATCGGATTGACTATTGACAAAATACATTTTACAGCAACTGAAATCGGAAAGCG
>JACSZP010025451.1:0-12048 GCA_016161895.1 Pinna nobilis
ATGAAAATTTTGGTCTAGAATACAATACTCTAGAAATCGTGCAAAATATTTTAAACATTTAAGACATTAAAAGTAAGATTCCAAATAAAAATTGAAAAAAACCTAATTAAAGTCGCCATTTTTTTTCAAATAAAGAATCCCGTCACGTAAAGTCTATGACTTTAGTTACTTTTACACTTTTCTTAGATAAAACAGTATCAGATACTGGAAACAAAAATCCTTTTTCTAAAGATTGCATTACCGGGGGGGGGGGGGGGGNNGGGGGGGAGTCAAACCGATTGAGATATTGGAAATGTAGAAAACTAGGAACTCCACTGCGACTAAATATAGAATACTAGTGTCTTAGTGACCTGAAACTGAAGCTACATGTACGTTCTAGAATATTCAGAGTTTAGATCTCCGGATGACAACGACATTAAATCGAGTAATAAGCACATGGTTAATACCACCTACTGTAAAACATTTTTATTCGTGGAATCTTATTTTCGCGTATTTGCGCGAGAGCACTTACCATTGAANNTAAGAACCGAGGTCCCGTGTCACAGTAGGTGTTGGTATGTTAAAGAACCCTCCAAGTCTTCGCTTGAAATGCCAACATCAGCCAACGTACAATATAAACTATTTATTCCAAATGTATATGCGGAAAAATATAGAATCACAAACAATCGCATATCTGCTGATTCGCTAAACTAAAGTTTCGCGAAAATGTATGGATTTACTCTGTCATTTGAAAGTTATTCTTATTAGAAATTTTGTCAGATTTTGATAAAGATTAGTAAGGAAATTTATAGGACATCAAACCAAATAATGCAATTTTTAGAGCTACCAATGCGCGACAATTACCGTCATTGAACAGGGGGTTCTCAATATTCCGGCACCTACTGTGATATGGAAACTCGTTTTTACTACCTCATCTGCAGGACAACGAACACCAGTCGTTTACGCCCACGCCATAAGTCACGGAGACACGGTCTGTGGACGAGAATTATTACACGGTACCATTATGGTTCTCAAGATACAGCCATGTGAAGAGTGTGGACCGGACTAATCAGTATGTTTTTGGTAAATTTAGGACATTGCTGCTGAATATTAGTTTTGTACGGACATAGTGTTACAGATGTACAAATATGAAAAAGGAAAATATACGCGGTAAACATTTTTTATTTTTAGATAGTAATAATTCCCGATCGAACGTATTTTTCTGGACTTTACACCATTGATTGATAATTACATCCAATTTTATCAACAACTTACGAATCAAATCTATAACTTCTTTATGACCATTTCACTAAACTTAATATACATTAGTTTGATAGGACGAAAGAGAGGCGTCAATTTAGATTTATGCATTTATGGTGTGGTAGGTTTTTAATATTTTTAATATGATTTATATCTCATACTCGGTTTCTATTTTTCTCATACAATATTGTGTTTTTTATGCTTCTTATTTCAAAAGTTCGTGACAATAACTTTAGTGAAACATATCAACACGTGTATTTACGGTTGGTCATACTTCAAACTAAAACCTGGCAGTACTACTTACATAGTTCAGCACCCCTTACCATTTTATCCATGAATCATTCCAAGTTTAAAAGAACCGTTAAAAGGGCCCAGGATAAAATTTTGGCAAGATGTTATATCCATTTTAAGGATGTTTTGCTCATTGAATGCCGGTAAAGATTACGAACTTCAGTTATGAATTTTGAGTGAAAAGGAGCTGATGCCTAACGTCCGCCATTTAGATAATTGAGCACTCCTTAACGTGCCAACACCTTTTGTGACAGAGACCATGATTATTAGTGCCTCATCTAAAAGGCAGATTCGAAGCCACTACCTCTCGATCTGGAGGGGGGCACATTACTACAAAAGACTATATGTGCGTACTCTACTAAAACAACTTCCTACTTCTACGTCCATTTAAGCTTGCGTGTTTGTTACGTTGCGCGGTCCATATAAATTGTACGTTGGCTAAGTCAATGATATATAAAAGTAATGCTGTAACCATCATCAACGCTTTGAATAAATACGCAACATGTGACTTAGTCCTGTATGTTTAAACAAGGCTTTAGAATGCTGATATTTGCTATCATGGTCCCAACCTCCTACTGACTACCTACTCCAATCTCATTTGTTGTGTTTTTTTTATATCCAGCCCATATCTATTGATTATTCCTCAAATTAAATAATTCTCTCTCTTTTCCAGACTGACGGAGATTTAATAGGGAAATGTGGCGTTTGCGGCGATCCCGTCGGAGGTCCATTTGACAATGAAGGTCCATATGGAAAATATGCATACAGACGACCATCCTACATTTACCGAGTCGGTCAGCAGATTAACGTGACAGTAGCAGTCACGGCTAGAGCTAATGGAGGATTTTACACATTCAAGATTTGCAAGACTGACTCCAGCACGGCGGCGACACAGTCATGTTTCGACCAGTATCCATTAAAGTTAGCAAACACAGTTGATCAAACATTGATCCAAGTACCGGATGTAGATGGCGACATTGTCGTTCCATTGCAATTACCTTCTGCACTGCAATGTGAATTCTGCGTGATGCAGTGGGTTTGGGTCACAGGTATGTTTATTATGCTAGCTATATTGTTTGTTTAATTACCTGGACTTTCACAACTTCACTTCATCATTTAGGTTATATAGGGCTGTATCCGACTGATACGGTCATTACATTTTTGACATATGACAAGACAGAACCTTCATTGCTACGTAATAGCATATTCGTTTTCAAATCTCGAGGCCGTGAGTTTGAGTGCGCTCGACGGAAAGTTCTGGTTTCCCCTCTCCTTTGGATGAGACAGAGAAAACTAAGATCCAGTGAGAGTAAATGTAGATACGTTTAAGATCCATCGATATTCAATGGTCATAAGTGCAAAGCATATGTCTAACTAGTTTACAACAACAACAATGACTTTATCACGAGCAGTGCCAGATCTTTCCCGTAATAAGCCAATCCCCCATACTGGTATCTAGCTTGTGTGTCTTGAAGAGCAAGAAAAATTATCGATGTCATAGCAAGGGCATCATCGAAATCAATAATAAACAGAAAAAAGATTTATAACGCGATGTGCCGTAGTATTGTATTAATGTATTACAGCATTTCAGTAGCTTTTTTAACGAATATGGATATCAGAAAATCCTGTGAGAGCCCAACGGCGTTTCCTTTCAGTAAATACATTCAGAATGAAAGCCAAAAATCCAGGTTACTTGTGATAAAAAGGGATGAATACTTGTACTGACTACAATACAAAATATCGGTGAATGGTGAACGAAATTAATCGCTCTTTTATACACAACTGCTAGTCTTTATTTCGCGTTATCATCAGATAGTGTAAGTGATACCCCTATAAATATTGTATTGTATTGTTGTTTAACGTCCTACTCAAATTTTGCCTATGCTCGGCACTAACGGTCGTAGAGCAGGGAGGAATCTTTAACGTTCCGACACCTACTGTGACACAGGACTTCAGTTTTTATTGTCTCATCAGAAAGGCTGCAACAGCCAACCGCTGCGTGGTTTAGACTCGAATCCCTATAAGTAAATCAATAATGAAATAAATTGTTGATTCACGTAGCAATGGTATTTATGATTATATCCACTAATCAGTAAATTTAATATATACAGTGTATTTCAGTTTGACCAAAAATTTTGCATATCTCTTGATTCTTTACCAAATGTTATCTTCAGGCTTACAGTTGACACTCATTGAACCACTAAACCCTCCCGGGGACAGTGATGCGTTGTTGAAGCTTTCTATCAGGTTTAATTAGTCTTTATTTCAGAAGTTAAAAATGAAATAATGGTTCTCCAAAATAGTCTTATTGCATAGAGCGATGTCAACGATAATCTACTATGGTATCAGCGAAATATACATTTGTAATAGAAATGCACATTTGAAAATTGGTTCTCTAGTAAGTTCGAGGAGTTTTTATTTGGACCAAGTGACTTCCATGATACTGCCACGACATGACAGATACGAGGTCGATAGTGGTGTTAAACAAACAAACAGACAAACAACAACAACAACAACAACAACAACTTTAACAATATTATCAATTATTCTCCATATAATTTTACGTCCAAGAGATTGTACAGCTTGAATTATCGAATCGAACTTAATTTCAATAATAAAAACTACATGTATATTCCGATTAATGACCTCGTTATTTTCTGTTTAGNNAAAAAATTGTTTAATTCCAAATTTCAAACTTGACAGACCCATGCATATTTATATAATCTAGGTGCATTATGACCCTGAGATGACTCTCTTTTTGTAGCCAGAGACTGGCGATGTGAAGTAAGGAAAGAGGGTAAACTACAGTGTGGCACGGGTCTCGGCGAGCAGACGACTTTTGTTAACTGCGCTGACATCGCCATTATCGACCAGGCAGCCTCAGTGCCCGCTGATTTTCACTTTCCGGATTACAACTCGGACTATGCCAGTACTAGCGGAGGTCACGCTGGAACAGGCGGAAGTCAGACTACACCCACAGGTAAGTTTGAAAAAACAGCATATCATATTTACAAAAGAGAAATTTAATGACGAACTTTGTGGAAATTTTGTTTTATTTTCGAAACTAGAATCTTTCACTCGTTTGGAGACATCCCGGAAAACAGACAAAATTTCAAATCTTAGTCAATGTCCAGCACTTTAGGCCGCTTTAGTCTTATTGTGTCAGAACCCACTGCAACTAGGGGCTTAGGTCCCATTTGATACTTTCGCCTCGAAATGAACTACCGCCAAACGTCTGACACATGTGCTGCTTGACGACTCGAATGATTGTGACGTCATAATCAAACAAATGTTTGACGGGTCATTTAATTGTAATGTCATGATAGAAAAATTTGCCAAAACGTACCGGGTATTTGGTGATTGGTCAATTCTGAGCACAAAACAACCGAACAGTCGTAATATTTGTTAAAGAAAAAGGAAAAGGAAAAATCCCCGATCCTTAGCACTTTACCCTGGAAAGTGAAGATTTTACATAAGCCAAGCAAATTCATGGTACGTCTTCATCATATTTACTTCCGCCTATGATGGTCAGCCTGTAGGTGGTCTATGTGAATTTGAAAAAAAAAACAACTTTCCTTTTTTCACGACAAAATAATGACTAGATAAATAAATGAAATAAAATTAAGTAATCAGTATTCATGCATTTTCATATAATCTAGGTTCACAATGACACTGAAATGACCTTCTATTAATGGACATTTGTTGTTGGATATCGATATCCCCAGAATCTTCTATCAATTGTAGTTTATCGTTACCATTTTCAGTTCCACCACCAGGATCTACGGTTGCTGTAGATACGACCCAGGCAACAACGCCACCCGTTGTCATAACGACTCCCTCTAAAATTGATACCACCCTGAGCACCGGAGATATTACGTCACAGGCAGTTCCTACTACCACTCCGGTGGCGATTATAACAGTAACATCAGATACAGGAGACGGTACTACACAGATTGCACCTCCGGCAACCACGGAAAAACTGCTTAGACCAGATGATGATGACGACAGAGATTCACGGACAATATACGGACGAGGCTCATCTAATGGACTTGGACTCGGATTACTTGCCGGTCTTGGTTTGCTTACTCTCTTTAATAATCAAGGTCAAACTGCGGTAGCTCTATTGCCACAACCTGCGCCGATTGTTGCGCCACCTACAGTTCGGTATTATCCAAAGCCGTTTATAGGTCCAGACCCCCTTCCTCAGCCAAAAGTGAGCAAAAAATACTATTCTGGTGGGTATGGGTCTTCTTACTCCTCCGGATACGGACACAAAAACTACGGATACTCAGCATACAAGTATCCAACATCAAATGTCCATAGTTACGGATCCAAAGGTAAGTCAAACTTCTTCCAGATGCCGAGGAACTACGGCGGAATTCCTCGATATGAATATGACACGGAGCCTGAAGTTAAAGCAACAATGAACATAAAGAATAAAACTTCTAGTAATAAAGATGCTTACAGCCTGAGCTGTGCTGCGTCAGAACAAACTTGTACTCCAAAGTATGGAAACCAGGATACACTTTACGGCAGCATTAACATCTTCAACATGATCTGTGAGTTGGAGTGTATGGATGGGAATCCAAACTGTCCTGTAGACATGTGCTCTTGTGTGTGTCCTGAAGATAAAAGGAAAGATGGCAATGAGAAATCACAATCGATCCGTGATGCCCTTAGGACTGTAATACCGCCACAGAATTCACCCTCAAATCGACCTCAGTCAGCCTTCGGTGGAGGCACATCAAGTATGAATGGTAACCCAAGGTCAAATAATCGATGGCAAAATGGCAACTTAAATTCCGGGACAAATACAAGATCAAACACTCCTAATGCACCTGTGAACAGAAATCGCTCCGGTAACTTCCAAAATAACGGGCTTGGCGTCAACGGACGACCACAGTTACCCGGAAACCGGGGAATGAATGCTAATGGATTAGCAGGAAGATGGGAATCGGGATCAAGAAACATGCCCAGCCAAAATACTGGGAATATTTGGCAAAACGGCTGATGAAGTTAAAAAAAAATACCAACGTTTTGGAATATTGAATTTTCATGGAATTTTTAGAAGGAAGTATTATTCAAATGAAGTCTTATATAGATCACGTTTCTCTCAAAATGTAAATACTTAATTATATTGGAAAACAACGACTCAAATTTGGACATTTGTATTCTACGGATAGTGTCCACAATATTAAAATATTACACTGTCAAGGAGAAATCAATGTCCATTTAGTAATTTATATTGCAACTTTTCCTGTTCTCTATTGCTTTGATCAAGCCTACAGAAAGCGAAAATTCAAAGAGATAAAATTCATCCATAGCATATCTAGATCTGTCTGACTGGTAACTGTAGTATCTTTTCTTGGTTTTGAAATGGTTTTCTTGGTTTTATTAGTATATGTTTTTGCTGTCTTCATTAAATATCTATTAATTAGCATCTGATTAGCTTGAACTAGCTTCAGACGTGGTATCAGCTACAATTAACATTGAAAACGTCTGTAAAACTGAGAATCTTTTAACTGAGGAATTATTTATTCACTTTTATATTCCAAGATCATGGGCATTATTTACTGTTCAGAATAACGAAATACATGTAAGAATAATAATTAAAAAAATAATAAACAGAAAACCGAGGAAAAATATTATCATTATTTTTTTCTTAAAAGTTACATGTTACATACTTCAATAGCCATGGTATTATTTCTAAATGTTTGGTAGGCACTTACTCCACACTATTTATCTGTTCTTGAATAGTGCAAAGTCTAAGGGTAGTTTTTATGACGTAACAAGCACTGTAAACGCTATTCTTTTTTTATATAAACTGATAACAAAGTGACGTCACCATTCGTTTGACAGCATGTTTGGAAAACATATTTTATATCTACCCATTGTTAGATACATGGAATACCATTTATATACAAATTACAGACATGCTCGCACAAAGCCACAGAAACATATTTGTTCATTTCACAATTTCTCCATGGGCATATTTCTGTGAATATCAATTTTCGCTGATAATGAACTTTTCATCCTTTATTCTGGTAACAAATTTCATTCCATCAAAGACACTCTTGATCGATTGACATTGGTCATTTTTATATGCAGCTATTAGGTATGATATGAATATAAGATAGGGAAAATGGTAAATATTCCAAAAATCTATTATGATTTGATTGATGTTTTGATTTACTGGATCATATCTTTCAATTTTATCTTCATATCAACTAAAGATTCTAGGAATTACCGAGTTTACGATTTGGCGCAATACTGCGACCTTTCAGAATTTAGAATGAGAGAAATATTATTTTTATGCATGGTAACTCTTTCGAGAATGAATTTCCGAACTTTAAGGAAGAAGACGTCGGTGAGCAAATATTTATTTACCGATTTCATCATCGGAATTGAAAGCACTTTACACTGACATCTCTTGGTCTGAAACGGTTATTCATTTATCATATTAAAAGGGGTCTGCATAGTTATTTAGGCATGTTTTTTCTTTTTAACCAATTACATATTGAACGATTTGCTGTTGTTTTAGTACCAAGCACCACTTTAAACATCATGCCAGTTATGTCTTGCAGTGTCAGTCTGATTGGTGAGGCAAAAAAAAGTTTGACCAGTGCAAAAACTTAATACTACGCTGTGATGAAACTTAATTATTTACTATGTCATGGAAACTCAGGTTTTACCGTCTCATCTGAATGGCTCCCCTAAGACTCAGGTCCTGGGCTTGGGACCATAAAACATGAAAGTATATGTTAGTTTGAGAATTTTTTTTTCAAATTCAGACTCTAGGCCAATCAGAATTCAGTCTTCGTTGGAGTTGAGAGAATTATTAGACTTAAGTTATTTCTTGACTTTTATGGTGCCAAGCCCTGATGAAATCTCAAGTACCCGTGCGAAGGGATACTGAACAGGAAATTTTTAAACAGTAGTCTTGATGTGTCGATGCCCCCTGTGTCATAAAGATGGGATTTTACCGTCTCATCTGAAGTGTAGGAAAAAAATTGCTCCTCCCCCCTCCCATTAGACTCAGATCCTGGTCAAATACAAAGTACCCGTACGTAGGGATAATGAATAGGAAAGTGTTAAACAGTAAACATTTGAGATTTCTTGACCTCTGGTTAGTCTGCCCTCTTCGATTCATTACAGTTGATTAATCTATAAATTCTGCTGTGTATTTCGACCAAGTCATCAAGAAAACATTTGTTTTCATTATTTTCTTGTACTCTTTGCTCCTTTGTTTAATGTTAAAGACGATCTGGGTGTATCTTATGTTGAATAAATAGTACAAGCCAGTCGGTCTCTACTCTTATTCTTTTAAGTGGAATTAACCAGGGAATAAGTCATGTCAAAGAATGGATTTTTCTGTATATGTGAGGTTCGAGTACTGAGGGAGTATTCTATCGATAGAAAATGTTCTCGCGTAACTATATAGAAGGAAAGTTATTAGAAATACTTCTAGTTTTACAATACTTTAGAATGGAAGAAAAGAAATAAACCATTCACATACAAAGTAGTACTATACTAGCAATGGGCTTACTTATAAACTACTGACATTAAAAAACTGCGTAAAAAGGCACTAATTACTCCATTTTCTGCCATAAAGTCTATATTTAGCAGAGGCTGAATCCAGTTCTAACTGTCTCATAATCTTTAATTATTCGAAGGTTGATAACAAAACGAAAACATTTTCTAGATCGGAAATGCTTTGCGTACACCAGGAAGCATGAAAAGTGGATATTTAGATGTTCAAAACGAAGGAATGTACCCTAGGAAGAGGTTACAGTAGGAGTTGACTTGTAGAAGATCCTCAATAGCATAGGATAATATACTTGACTTGATTCTGCAGCCTGCGCCAACCCGATGTAGACATGAACTGGTAAAGGTAACGAACAGTGATTAATCTACTAACTCCACTGTGGTACACAAAATAAAGAGTTTGGCACACATGGACCCCTGAGTATACCAGAGGTGGGATCAGGTGCTTAGAAGGAGTAAGCATCCCTTGTTCACTGATCCGACCCGCCAGAAAGTGAGGTAAAACACACTAATAAAACAACATCACCATATTTCAAGCCTCTTCCAAGAAAAGTGACACGTACAATGAACTTTGGTAAAGATAAATGATATGGCTCAGGTTCCCGTTGGATGAAATCTCGGTATATATAAACTAGATACAAACTAAATTTAGAGACACATCTGCGACGTATTTGAAATATTCTTACCTAGAAAAACGGACAGAATTATTAATTTACTGAAAAATGTATAAATTTCTACTGATGGTCAAATAATTGCCCCAGATGTGAAATATATATATCAAAATATGTCTATTGGATAAGATAGGTAAGAGGTAGATTACCAGTATGCCTCGGTCACTGCACCTATTGGAATGTTTCTCTCATTACACAACACGAATGTTTACGGAAACTTCCGAATACATATATGAATGGAATTGACTGCACCCCGATATGGTGAATCATTTATATACATATTGATATATATGTAATGATTTTTCTTTTTTTCTTTCCGCTTGACCTTTGAACCTTATATGTAAATCCAATCATTTAACATCACGTGTTAGAGTGGTAATCTACTCTAAGTAAGGAAAACCATATGGTGTTTCAGCAAATGAATTAACCTGCGAAATATGTGAGTCCCAACCTATCTAGAATCGAATACTACTTAAACATTCAGGAGATATTGTATGCAAATTGTTCAATATGCGTTTATTGAACGATGTGATATTCGTTTTTGGAATATTGGTGCTTCTAGCTCTGCCGCACGTGGAGGCAACGAAGGCTTTCTTGAAGTCTCCCACTGCTCGTGCCGCTACATGGAAGTATTTTGGATCCACATGGAACCCCGCGCCGCTGGAAAACTTCGACTATGCCGTAACTAACTGTGGAGGAATCGAGGTAAACATGTGTTACGCAAATTAGGGTTACTGAACTTTCTATAGAAAACAATTCGAAATTGAATCATTGATGAACGACTATTATTCATCAATGGCATTTGTTGGATATATTCCCATTTATCTGAGAGAGACAAAGAGAATATATTTAAAATTCTTAACTGCTTTTGAGAATTGCCATGGAATTAGATTTTCTAACATTCTTTTTCGTAATTTTCCCCGGCGTCTTTTCAGTAAAAACACTTCTGTTTGAGTCTACAATTAAACACTATATACAATGTATAACATGGTGTAATGGGTGCTTAGTTTGTGAATAATACAACGAAGAGTTTTTCAATCCAAACATGTAAAGCTCAGATTGGGTTTGAGATTAGATACTGAGAGAGAAAAAAGGCAAGAAAATACATGTATAATTATGCAGAAATCATGACGTTCATTCACTTAGATCTTCTACATTTCTTCCTCATTCTTTCATTAATACAGTGACGTCAACATGCCAAGCCCCCTCTGCTTAAAGTATGTATCACACTGGAAGTAAGGGGATACTATAGGGCGGGTCATTAACATTATACGTAGGTCTGAATGAATGGAATGTTGGAAGTTGGAATCTGTAATTGTACACATGGGCGATCTTTCTTTCCCACAATTCTTGGGTGGTTTACTATGTGCTATAGTCATAGTCAAATCTAGGAATTGTTAGTGTTGTGTCATTGACAAGTGTTACCTTCCGTAGAGATACAGTGTGCACTTAAACTTAGAATCTGAAATCGAACATGGAAAAAGAAATCACCTCTCACTGTTGTGACGATTCAAACTCATAGATTCCAGGTAATTAATCACAAGAAAAATTAGGAGGCAATAAACAAATGTCACGGACCTCTGAAAACTAGGAGGTGGGATCAGGTGCTATGGAGGAATAAACTTCACCGGCCACACCCGCCTCCAACCCATAGTCAATGTCAGACGAATCAATTGAGAATTTCGATACAATTAAAACTAGAATTTTTAGAAATAAGACAATATTCAAAATAAAATTTAGAGGAATTAAACAAGGACGCTTACTCCCCCTAGACACCCGATCTCACCCCTGGTGTATTCAGAGGTCCGAGTTCCCCAACTCCTTATTTTGCATTTCTCGTAGGAATTATCTGATCGATCACTATTCGTTACATTAACCTTTTCAAAATGTAGTTTTTACAAGTTGTAGTTTCTTGGAATTAGACATGATAATTGACAGCGGTTCTGTGTTTAATAGAGGGTAACAATTTAATTTGTTAATCAGACAAAATCAAAATTGGCAAAATCAAGAATTGTGTTTGTGGGAATCAATCTATGGCTTAATTTAAAATACACGTATTTTATCATTTTGTGCGTAGTGTCAAAGTAGGAACGTTTATACCATTGAAAATCACATTATTATCACGTTATCTTTCATACTACAGCATTACTCCATGTGCTTTAAAACGTAAATGTTCGCCTAGCGCAATACTAAATAACTAGAAAAGTTCGTCTGGTTATGTTTGTCCTTTAGCCACGTACATAAAATATATTCGCCGATCTATGAATTCGCCCTTAATTTGCTTTTGAAGTTGTTCTATAAT
>JACSZP010025452.1:6847-23275 GCA_016161895.1 Pinna nobilis
ACTTTTGTTCATGACATATTGTCTTGATGTCATTGTCATGCATGCCAAATATTATCATCCTATCTTAAGTACAAAGAGAGTTATGCTCTGGAAACGAAATTCTAAACAAAGGGCAATAACTCTGCAATTCAAGGGTCGATCCCTAAAATCTATGTTCCTGACATATTGTCTTTATGTCATTGTCATGCATGCAAAATATTAACATCCTATCTTAAGTACTAAATGCGTTATGCTCTGGAAACGAAATTTTAAACAAAGGGCAATAACTCTGCAATTCAAGGACCGATCCCTAGAATTTTTGTTCATGACACATCATCTTGATGTCATTGTCATGCATGTCAAATATTATTATCCTATCTTAAGTACAAAGAGAGTTATGCTCCGGAAACGAAATTTTAAACAAAGGGCAATAACTCTGCAATTCAAGGGACGATCCCGGAAATTTTTGTTCATGACACATTGTCTTGATGTAATTGCCATGCATGCAAAATATTATCATCCTATCTTAAGCACAAAGAGAGTTATGCTCCGGAAATGAAATTATTGGAAGAGGAAGAAGAAGAGACACGTACAAAAACAATATGTCTCCCTTTGGAGAAGGGGAGACATAATAAAAATCTAAGAAATATCTGTGTAGTAGCCTATCATTAATGTTTCAATTCAACATTTCAACTCCTCTGCCTCATTGTTATTTTTTGCACATAAACTTTGACTCGTTTTATCTGTACATGCACAAACTCCTGCATAAGTCTTCATCAGACCATTTTGACACAGTACTATGTATTTAGTACACAAATATTTTTTACTTGTTGTCAATACAACAAAATATTCATCCATACAGGTAGGCCTAGGCCTACTTGAATTGGTGCCTAAATTAAAATACCCTGCATGGTACAGTGTAATTCTATCATAGCATGTTAAATCAGTGACTGTCAAACTGTCTTACAACACAACAAAAAAAGAAAGCAATTGAGTTTTAAAGTACATGTATATCACCATATTGTATAAAATTATAGCTCCCCCAGAGAAATGTCTAAACATGTTTTAGCAATGATTATAATATAGTACTGGACATGGAGCAATGGGTCTAAATTTATTAAATAAACCCCTTGTGTACATGTTACAATTGACAAAGCATAATGGAAAGGGTAGATATTTAGATTGCCCTTAACTTAGACATGTACTTTGTATAGGGTAGCTAACTCTTTATTTTAAACGTGGCTCCTTGACGTCATGAAAACAGTTATCCTCTATTACATGTGTACTTCAGAATTACTAAGCTCTCTTTTGTCATAGAAATGAAAGGTTTTCTGACGGTTTTTAAATATGAGGACCTATTTTGTGTAAACAGTGGAAAAGTGAGTCGCAGAAGAATGGACTTGGTTGTTGATTGATATTAACCTGTTGGAGCTATTGTTTCCACCTTGTTTGTGCATCTCCAGAGAATTCGAGTTACAAAGGTAACTTTACAACTGTAGCTTAATCACAGGGGAACCCACTAATATTGAACCCATATGAATTAAAATCTTACTTAACTTGATATTATTTCAATTTCCCAGCCAAATTACATAATACTATTTTAACCCATTTATTTTGAAAACCCAATTTATTTAAAACAAAAATTCATTTGTTATAAAGGTTTCAATATATCCAGGATCCACCGTATATGAAACATGGGATGTGAAACGTCAAAAGAAGCAAGACATAATTTGGAGAAGAAAATAGAAGATTTGACTGAAACTGCCAATAGTAGTGCTTCCAATAGCTCATCACCAATAGGACAAATTGGTGAAAGTTCCACTGCACAATCCAATCCCTTCATCAAAGGGCAGACAACTCAAAATAACACAGTGAATGGATCTCAGGCACCAAATCAACAGGCACCAGCCTCCCCATCTGTACATGTAAGTATGATATCTGTCTATCCTGTGATATTGATAATGAAGAAGTTAAAATTGATAGAAGTGTAATAATGGAAGTGTATTAATTGCTGTCATTGAGTCACTTCTGGATCTACAGTGGAACCTTGCTGACCATCAAAGTAATGTATTGTTGTACTTTGTCTGAGTAAGTAATGTATTGTTGTACTTTGTCTGAGTAGTGAGGTAGTCTTAAGTAATAGTAATGAGTTCTGAGTATTGAGGTGGTCTGAGTAGTATTTCTTGAATGGTTAGGGAGACTTTGTTTATGTACATGAACTTATTTTTTCCATAGCAATTATTTTTTTCTTATTTCTTTTTTTATATTTTGCTTTAAACATATAAAAAAGTACAGACATTAGTGCTGCTTACTTGTTTTTGAAATTCTTTTGTATCCTTAAACATCTTTGGTTTTTAAATACAAATGTATATTACTTAAAAAATATAGGAGACTTGGTTTATGTGTATTTTTTCTTAGCAATTTTGCTATTATAAAAGTATTTCTTTGTTCTGCTTTCAACATAAAAAAGTACTGGTATTGATGCTGCTTATCTATTTTTTTAATTTTCCTCTCTATGCAAATTTTTGCTTTGTAAATATATTACTTGAATAGTTTAGGAGACCTTGTTTATGTACTTATTTTGTTCATAGCAATTTTTATCTATCTATCTTTTGCTTTAAACATATAAAGAGCACGGGTATTGGTGCTACTTATTCCAAATAAAACTATTGTTCGGAAAATAATTTCTCCCACTGTAATTCAAACGGCTGTAGATTATAAGTAGTTATCTTAGATCTTCGTTACCACAGGCTTTTCTTTCCTCTAGCCGTCGGGACTGTGGTGGCAGAAAAATGGTCATTTCTAGGACTTCCTTTTTCCACTTAAAGACTATTCACCTAATATCCTTCATCATAAATCAGTCAAATTTAAAATCTCACCATATTTCTAAGATCGGTCAGTTCCTATCATTTCGTTCTCCTATACCAGACCAGAAACCAAAGTATTCAACTATTGTGTTGCAAGATCTGGATATCGACGACTACAAGTCAAAACCCTCTGACTACAAATGTTCAAATTCCCCTGCTTTTCCCCTGCCCTGCCAACCACATTATAACTGGTGACCTCAACATTGTTAAAGTAATACCTATAAGGGATATGTTAGCCAAAGGACCGAAATGTCATGAGTCTAGAAATCAATAAATTGGAAATACAACTTTAAATTCTTATGGGTTCTGGAGAGAACGCTGGGGTTTCTGTTGCTGCTTCATTTCGGCCTCTGATGTTTGCCGCCTAGTGAGTTTTTCGCTTTCCCTCTGGTGTCCAAAAGAGTTCCTCCTGAAAAAATGGCCGTTGCAGTTCCATGATGTTTCTCAGTCTGGATATTTGGTCAATGCACTAACTTCATCGTCTGAATCACGTCTGTCCTTTACGTAGCTCTATGTCTACAGCGGTGGAGATCCTTCTGGTGATGGTGATCTTGGCTCTGATCTACCTAGGCCATGGAACATTGCTTGTACGTTGGTGACTGTAAGAAGTGGATCTGTACACATTGAAATGTACGACTTCATTTACATATTGATTTACAAAAGTATATTTAGATTGTGCTTATTTTGGATATAACATATAATTTTAAGAAAAACAAAAGTTGTATATTTTGTGCTAATTATTTTTCGTATTTCTTTTTTTGTGTATTTATTTCAGCTGCAATGTTTTCCCAAATTTCCATGAGAGAATAAAAATGAAACATATCCAATTTTACCACGTGTCATATTCTTTTGTTCAAACATGAATTTGCAAGATTAAGTCAGGCTTGTGTAACAACATTAGCTCGTCTTAGGTTTGCCAGGTGACCATTTCAGGCTCTTTGGAGCCTCTAATTATCAGCTCCTCATTAAAACTCAATGAGAGCCGATGTTATCACCCCTTTTTATCAGCTCTACATTATTAAACCTTACCGAGGAGCCGATGATATCACCCCTTAGTCGGTCTCGATGTTTCTGTCAGCTTCCACACTTGTGTATACAGCTTTATTTCTTATTATGGGTGACCAGACTTTCACATATGATATGATGCATTTGTGTTACATAAAGATGGGATACACATTTGGGGGCTCACTGGCAAATACTAGTAAGTGAATGAAAATATGATTCAGATCTTAAAAACATAAACCATAAGGGATTCACTAACATAGTACAAGAGGACGGTGTTCATTACTGATCACACGTGGATCAATCAAATATTAAGTAAATTTGTTCTAGTACATAGAGAGTTCACACTTGAACTAGATTTTTACATAGAAATTTCTATAGTTCACTTGCATATACGGGTATAAACACATGGACCAGATGTTCATCACAAGGCGTTCACTAACATGTAGGTGTCTGAATACATGGATAAAATGTTCACTGCAACTGGGGTTCACAAACATGAGGGGTCTGAATACATGTGCCAGATGATGTTCACCAACATGAAGGAGTCTGAACACATGAGCCAGATGTTCACCACAAGAAGTTCTCATTCATTAAGATGACTTACAATTTTAGTTTTTAACTGCACTCCAGTGACTTTGAGTATCATGTTGTTTAGAAGATTGCTCTTTACATCAAGGAACTCATCATCATCTTTGGTTCTCGTCCAACTAAGTCCGATTCTAGTTATGTGAGGTTTGTCAGCATATATCCTGAGTTTCTTCTCCACAGACACTAAAACAGTGCAACATCATATAACAATTAAAGTGTCGGGCAAATGCAAAACAAACATACAAAAAGGAATGTGAATTATATCTATATTGTTACGTGATAATTTGCGTGTATTTATCCATAAGTTGAGTCAAATTTTAAGTCTCTCAATACTTCTTCATCGTCGATTGTTTGGTACTTGAGTAACATTATGACGTCTAGACATAGTCTGTTAATTTCCTGCAAGTCTTCCCAGGTCATATCTCTTCGCCAAGCATTGGCGTCACTGTAAAGTTCTGCTATCTCTTTGGTTTGTTCTGTCGACAGATTCTCCCTGGATTCACTTATTTGTAGCATTTCAACAACTTCCCTATCTGTTAGTGTATATCCTTGGTTATTGTACATATTCTTCATCCACCCAGTCGGCGACAAAGCAAAGTCTTCGTATCTTGTGATTTGTATTTTAGGCTGGTATAACTTAGCTAGCTTTAAAACTTCTAGATCTTTTCTCATTTTCCAACACAAAGTATCTGCAATAAAGCTTATATCCTTAAATCTTTCCTTCACTGTCTGCATTCTAGTATGTATTATGGCCCTTGGGTCACGCCATACATGTACAACATTTAGATTAAGAAGTTTTCTCATCACTATATCTAAGGCGTCAACTGGCAAGTCTGAGACCATTGCTGTTGGCATTGTAGAATTAAGGCACACATTTTTTAAGATTCGAAGGCATTGTGACATATTCGCTTTGCAGATGTCATTATCTGGCGGTAGACTGGCCGACCCATGGGTCAAGTGCAGTGGGTTGTCCTTGATCCTCCTTGTGTAAGAGAAGTCGCATCGGAATATATCTATCAATGTTGAAGCCAGTTCATCGATGCCATTCCATGATCTGATAATAGACATAAGTACAAAAATTACAAATAACAAATAACAGAGAAGTGACCTTTATCCGCAAATCTAAACTGGCATTGTTTCATTTTAAATTAAATAATATATAAAAATGATGATTTAACTTCTCTTTCTTCATGTAAGGGTTAAAAGTCGTTTGACTTTTCAACTATCTATAAAACTTTTCCCAAAAGAGCAGTTAAAAGAAAAGAATTAGTTCAGCCTTGTTTTGTAAAAAAACAAATGGCAATTATATACACAAATATCTCGTTTTAGGAAATGATGAACCATACTTTGTTAAAAACGATTTTTGAGTTACAACATATTTGTTGTGTTCGGTGCGCGGGGTTTTCAACAGACTGTCTGCATACCAAGGGATACTAACTGTGCTCCCTTCTTGCTGATCTATTTCTTTATTCGTATGAGGCTGAGTTCATACAGGGGCTATTAAAGAATAATGATCAGAGCTTTGTTCGACTCTTCACTTTTCGCTATATAGATGTCGTTCTTTTATTTTATAATTCAAAATTTGGAGAGCCACGGAAACTGTCAGGTCTGCTTGATACATTGACCTATACCTGGAGGTTGACAATGAAGGACGGCTAAGAACCAAACTTTACGATGAAAGAGATGACTTCAATTTCCGAATCGTGAACTTTCCATTTTAATGTGACAATATTCCAGCAGAATTTGCCTATGGGGTATAGTGTACATCTCTCAGTTGATAAGATATTCTAGAGCATGTGTTTCTTATCGGAATTTCCTTGATAGAGGGTTGCTGCTGACAAAGAAGCCACTAAACCAAGGGCTTCAAATGGTTAAATTGAAGTCATCACTTCGAAAGTTTCACGGTTGCCATCATGACCTGGTTCATCGTCATGGTATATTGGTAAAACAGATGATGAGGGATACGTTCCCCTTGCTGTGCACTTAATCCCGTCCTTTTCTCATTTACTACCATAACCAATCTAATTAGAACGCCATATTGAAAATTGGATAATCACCGGATTAGACTTATTCCTGGATTTGAAACATATGTAATACGACGGGTGCCACGCGTGGAGCAGAAGTTGCTTTCCTTCCGGAGCACCTGAACTCATACCCGGTTTTAGTGGAGTTCGTGTTACTCTATATTTAGCTATACAAGTTGTCGTGTTGATTTTCATTTGTCCTGTTATTTTTCTTTTTTTTTTTTGCCTTGGTTTTGACTGTTTTTCGATTTTTTGAATTTTGAATGCCCCTTGGTATCGTCAAATATCCTTTTTCATAGTGGTGACTTGAAATATCTCGTACAAATTAATTGCAATAGACTTTTGGTATCCTATAATGGCTGCAAAATGTGAGAGAAATTCCGTTTACCTTTTGGGAAATGGTAGGCCTAATTATGATAACAAACCTGTGTCTTCAAAGTGAGACTCCCCTGTCTACAGATATGACCCCCCTTCAAGTCCCGTAATTTTAAGCCTACGATACAAAGTCAACTTTTAAGCATACATTCATATTTTTTTCATTTTGACGCAAACCCTTATGATTCTGACAACAGATCAATACAAGCCCTACTGTGAAATTGTAGAAAAAAAGAGAGATATATAATTCCCCTTTTACATGTGCCACTTTGCTCTCCCAGAAGTCCACTTTTAATTGAAACAGGACATAATTTTCTTTGTACAATACGATAAGTGTGGACATTTTGAAATGTATTTACCTGCATGTGTTGTTTACTATGAGACATATATCCTTTGATTTGTCGTATACAAGTTTATCCAGGTCTTGTAACGGTTCCTTGGTATAAAATATTCCTGGTTTATGAACGATTAAGTTCCATATAACATCAACTCCCCCGCCCAAGTATCCTGTTATTAGAAGAGCATTTGACCGTTCTGTTTGAGTTCCGTGATGTCGGCTGCCTCTTTTAGAATCCCACTCAGTAGGTGTCTCTTCTGGTATGGTGTACCTGTGTGGGGATTCTGAGTAACCGCCATCTTTGCCAGTAATTTTGGTGGTTACATCATGACCATTTAGAATACAATCAAGTGTCAAATAAAAGAGATAAATCCAACATATAAATGCAGAATATCTAAACCAGATTCGATATGACATCTCCATATTAACAATCTACCGGATAGCATTTGTCTCGCCGTATTTAACATAAACTGTTGATATTAGCTACTCATAGCCAATTCACTGTCTGCAACAGACCCGTGCTAGCCTTGTTAACTTTTGCTACTTTATTAAATCTTGTATATTTTAGATACACAAAAGGCCAACTGTGACATTCATTCCAGGAGTGCGTTTGTATTTCATTCTTGCCGCATGATAAGTTTAACTTAAATCTAAAATTATTTGCACATCATTGACCGTTAAAGAAAGATCTTCATAATATAAGTACGATATTCAGATACTCATTGAATATGTAGAAGCCATGAATTGATGAAAACGTACACAACAAACTAAAGAAGTGTACATTGCTTCATTGTGTTATATCCTAATACCTTTTAGACTACGGAATAAAGAAAAAACACCTTTATGCTTCTTATTCCCAAATCTCAGAAATTTTTCTTCGACTCCTTAATGAGATTATTTTACCTGTACCAAGTTAAGATTTACAAGTATTGCACTAACCCTTTAAGCTAATCGAGTTTATTTTATTTTCTTTTTGCGTTACAATCTGCGAAACAGCCTGAACTTATATATCTTATATTCCCATCCGTATAGGTCTAGGTGTCTGATATACATGTATATCCATTCGTGTGTCTAATTGTCTGATATCACCACGTGTGTGTTTAATTGTTGATATTAACACCCGTGTTTCTAATTGTCTAATATTTCCACCAGTGTGTCTTGTATCCCCATCCGTGAGCCTGATTGTCTAATATTTCAACCAGTGCGTCTAATTGTCTAACATATCCACTAGTGTGTCTAATTGTCTAATATATTCACCTATGAGTGTTATTTTCAATCATTTTGATATCTGTGTCTTATATATCTACTCGTAAGCCTTATTGTCCAATATATTCCTCGGTATGTCTGATTTTCTATTGCCTCCACCCATGAACCCCATTTTCTAATATTTCCATCGGTGAGCCTAATTGTCTAATATCTTCATTAGTGTGTCTAATTAACTAATATATCCACTCATGAACCCGATTGTCTAACATCTCAAACAGTGCGTCTTATACCTCCGATCGTGAGCCTAATTGTCGAATATTTCAATTAGTTTGTCTAATATATCCGACCATGAGCCCACTTGTCTGATATTTTTATCCGTCAGTCTAATTGTCTAATATTTCCACCCGTGGACCTGTTTGTCTAATATCTTCATTAGTGTGTTCTACTACCATATATTTCTACCCGTGAACCTAATTGTATATCTCCACCATTAGGCCTAATTGCTCTAATAGTTACATCCATGAGACTTATTGTCTTATAAATCCACTCGTGAGATGTATTATCTAAAATCTCCACTCGTGGGCCTAATTTCTCCACCCGGGAGACTAATTGTCTAATATCTCTACCATTAGGCCTATTGTTCTAATATATCCATCGTGAGACTTTTTGTCTAATATATCCACTCGTGAGACTTTTAGTGTCTAAATTCCCCACTTGTGTGTCTGGTATCTCCTATCGACAGACTAATTGTCTAATATCTCCACTAGTGTGTCTTATTTTTTAAATATATCTACCCGTGTGTCTGATTGTCAAATATCTTTACTTATGAGCCTAATGTTCATATATTGATTCGTGTGTATAATATCTTCACCCGTGAGCCTAATTGTATAATGCGGCTACATAGACACATGGGCCTATATAAATATCTAATTTCTTCACCCAGGATTCTAGATGTCTAATTTCTTCACCAATGTGTCTTATTTCCTAATATCTCCAACCGTGTCTAATATATCCCCACCTTTGAGTACAACTATCTAATATATCCACCTGTGAGACTTTTTGTCTAATATATCAACCCGTGAGAATTATTATCCAATGTATCCACCCGTGAAACTTATCGTCTAATATCTCCACTCGTGTGTCTAATTTCTTCACTTGTGAGTCTATTTGTCTAATACCCCATCCATTAAAATCTTGGTTTTATATATCGATCTGTGACACTTATTGTCTTATATCTCCACCCGTGAGCCTGTCTAATATCTCCTCTAGTATGTCTAATTGTCCAATATATCCACTAGTGTGTCTAATATATTTTCCTATGAGCGTTATTGTCAATATTTTGATATGAGTATTTAATACATGTATATTCACCCATTATCATAATTGTCTAATATCTTATTCGGTGTGTCTAACTGTCTTATATTTCCATCCGTGAACCTTATTTTTTAATATCTCCATGTGTGTGTCTAACTGTCTTATATTTCCATTCGTGAACCTTATTTTTCAATATTTCCATGTGTGTGTCTGACTGTCATATATTTCAACTTGTGGGCCTAATTCTGTTATATCTCCATCATTAGGCCTAACTGTATAATATACCTATTCGTGATACTTTTTGACCAATGCATCTACTCGTGTGACTAATTATCCAAAATTTCCACTCGTGTGTCTAATATTTCCGTCCGTGAGCCTGTCTAATATCTACAGTATCTAATATTTTGATATATATCACGGTACCCGTGTGTCTAATTATATAATGTCTTCGCCTGTGAATCTTATTGACATAACTTGATTCGTGTCTAATATCTTCACCCGTTAGCCTTATTGTCTAATACGGTTACCTACACACGTGAGCCTATATAGATGTCTTATGTCTTCCCCCGTGAGCCAAAATGTCACATCTTCATCCGTTAGCCCAGATGTCTAATTTCTCCACCAGTATGTCTAAAATTTGTCTAATTTCTCCAACTGTGTTTAATATATCTCCACTCAGCGTGAGTGTTATTGTCTTATATCTCCACCTGTGAGACTTTTTGTCTGGTATATCCACCAGTGAGACTTTTTGTCTAACATCTCCACTCGTGTGTCTAATATCTCCACCTGTGAGTCTAATTGTTTAATTTCCCCATCCATGAGACTGTTTTCCTAATATATTCACCAGAGAGACTTTATTATTGTCCAATATCTATAGTCGTATACGTGGGCAAACCAGTTTTTTATATGAATATGTTTTCCTCGGTTTAAAAATGTCATTTCAAACTCGGGGAAGACTGTTAATTAATTGACCCAAAGACACACGTCTCTGACTGACCGAAATCATCATGAAAAAGATCAGGGCGGTCCCTGCGCCTAAATGCAAAAATCATTTTACCTACAAGAAAATAAAAAAACCATATTGTTATGATATAGATTTAGTCGTGTTTTTGTTGTTGCCTGTTTGTTTGTTTTTGGTTTTTTAAAGTGCGTTTCATGTCAAACTGAACCTCCGCAATCAGAAATCCAGATCCGGTTTTAAAACTACAATAACTACAAATCGTCGACCCGCGATCTGTGTCACCAATCAGTTTGAGTTTGATTCTTGGGTAAATTCCGGAAGTTGGGATTTTATGCCTTGAACTTCGAGTTGAAATATAACAAGTCATTCTATTTGTTGCGTTGAGACACATTCATCAAATGAACTAAATGTCTTCATCTCAGATTAAGCCAGATTTCTACAGCATCGAGCTCAACAAGGCTATTTGGGAAGTTCCCAGCGGTTACCAACTCCTGACCCCCGTGGGGTCGGGTGCATACGGTCAAGTATGGTAAGCATTCGTTTATTTATAGTTAGGCTAACTTATATGGTACTTCATTTACTTTCACAGCAACGTCGTCGTTCTTATGCTTTAGCATTACTTCTTGTCTAGAAAATGCGTTGTATTTATTATGGAGATCTATGTGAAAAAAAAGTGCGGAGCTCCTCAGCATTGTACTTGTAGCACAGTCACGTGTTGATACGATACTCTGTTTTTTTAACGACAATCATTAAAGTCGTTGTATTTCAAAATTCTGCGAATATTATTAGCCTACATCAACTGCACTTAACAGTCAGCGGAGCCTAGCGACAAAGCTATTTAAAAGCTGTTTGGGGTATTTGGCGTGTTTTTCGAGGAGATTTACACCGTTATGTGCTCCATCCGTGTTCAGTTTTGGCGAAACAGAGTATACTGTATAGGCATGGTTTTTACCTTGTTTATTCCCGCTTAATTGTTGTTAAGTTAGTGAAATATATATTTGTTTTGAATTGTTGCATTATAATTTATATCTACTGTCCTGAATGACTTTAGAAAAAACATAGCCTAGTTCTAGATGATTCAGTTATTAGTTATTGACAAATTCTGATGAGTCATATTGTCAGAAATACTAAAGTGTATTTTTAGCATTTGGGTATTCCTCTTACATGAATTTCACATATTGATTTATATCTTATCTTGTAAAGTTGGTGTTCATAAGTAATTGGTTCAATATGTAGCTTGGTGCTCTACAGCTGACTGTAAGGAGTGTATATTATAGGTATCAAGAAAACTCGTACCCAAGAGAAGTACATGTACATACTCCCGTATAGTGTGATCCTCCGGACGGGAGGCTGTTTCTCCCGTTTTCAGGACCATCCTCCCGACCTCCCATCCATGTTTTAAATCTCCCGCTCATCCTGAAATGTGTTTAATTTCCACCAGGGCTAGTAAATAATTTCCAACTGACGGCCTAATCAATAAACAATCACACTGACTCTTGTAGATAAGCATAAATTTACTGATCAGAATTTGACTAATGATCATCAGTCATTCAGTGCCGCTACGTCATCAATTGTTCTCACCTTTGATTAACTGCTTGTGCAACTGTCCGATCGAGTCGCCCATTCCAATATAATTACCCACTGGATGTATCACACCCCTTTTATCAGTTCAAACTGTTGTTTTCTAATGACATCAATAAAGTAGATCTACCGGTAAAATCAGATAACAGGAGTGCCATCTGCAACTCACTCAGTCATTGATACACACGGCATGGTCGTGGGCACTTGTCGCTGATATGAGATGTTCATTAATCATCATTATAATGTTACATTATTTCGATTTCTTGCCTATTTAAAATGATCTAAATTTTATCATAGTCAATTGAATTAGAGAAATTGTGAAAAGATAATTAGCTCAGTAGTATAAAGTAAGATACAGAATGCGTTACAAGTGTTGCAGATGCGCATCTTGAAGGACCCAACTTCCCAATTTGAGCAATTATATGCAGGATACGCTCATCGTTCGTTGGCCGATCCCGATCACCGGGAAACAATGATATGAGATCATAAAATAGAATCTTATTTATTTAACTCTGTCTCTGTTATAAGCCAATATTTTGAAAAAAGGAAAACGTATTAATACCTATATTTTCTTATTTTATTAACAAAAGCGTGACAAATAATACAATATAAACTTATAACTTTCATTCGTTACATATATTTGATTTTGTGATATGTACACATATTTATTTATGTTGGGTACGACTTCTCCAAAAAATTGGGTATGACTTCTCCAGAGAAATTGTACCCATTCATTTGGATACGACTTCTCTTGGGTACATGTAAGAGTTCTGTAGCAATAATATTATACAGGTATTTATCCATATACTAACTTTTTAAGAATACTGGGACAGGGATGTTAGAAAGATGCACTTTGCTCTGACAATATTCAAGACAAAGAGATACAACATATTAAATTGTAAATTGGGATATGCACCTCCAATATTTTGAAAAATTATTGAAGGAACAATTTTTTTTATTTACTTCTGAAAATGATTTCCCTATATCTGGATGGCATATCCCCAAGACAAGTCAAGAAACTAGGATTTATAATGCAACTGATATGACTTAAGGAAAAAACTTTTATTTTGGTAGACAATCCTAAATTGTCATCCATACATGTAAACGACAGTCAGAAAGTACTTACCCACATTGCAGATACATTGTATAACAGATGGTGCAAATCAGACACAGGATTTTCTCTGCTCAGTTGTTGTATTGTTGTTTAACGTCCCACTCAAGAATATTTCACTCATTTGGAGACGTCTTTGAGTTTCTATGCTCATGTGGAGTTAACTATTTTCACACATACCATTGTTTGGACTCCATTTATTAAGCCCTTTACCAATCAATTTTTGAAAATGGAAAAGATACTATAGTATTTGTGCAAAAAAAGTCACTAACCCAGAACTAAAAAGTATTGCATCTGTCAAAAAAAGTTTCGATCCAAACAGGTGTTTGGATTTCTTGAAAAATGAATTTACTTATCCAACCTAGTGGTAATTTCATTTCTATCAATGTAATTTAAGCAGATATGGGACATTTTCAGTGAGCATACCTGTATTGTCAAACTTTTAATGAAAGTATCAATGAGAAAATCATATAAAGAAATGAAGTCTGCAATAGGACATGGACAACATAAACCATGATTACAAATACAAATTATGTACTATCAAATTTATAAGAAGTTGACAGTATAAAGAACACGTGTACATGTATTCAGGGCCTGAGCAGTGTATTTATGTCATTTATAAAACCTTATTATCCAATAAAGGATGATCTGTAGGGACAGAGATTTACATTATTGTAGACCTTAATGTGTCGGATACCTAACACTATCAGAATCAACTAGATCAAAACAAACAATATGAAAGTGAACAATTCAGTGTTCTCCCCAGGCCTTTATAGTGTTGTGGTACATTGCACCATCAAACTATTTCAATGAACCATCATGCTATCTGCAGTACCCTTGTTCTATATATCTCCCCGTCACCATATTTAATTTATTTTAATTTATACATATCTAGGCACCTGATCTCACCCCTGAGTCTGATGTTTCCAGGGGTCTGTGTTTGCAAAGTTAGTTCTTTATTTTATAAATCCTTGTTCTTGTAGGAATTATGAGATTGATCATTGAGGTTTACATTAAGGTCTACAATAATGTAAATCTCTGTCCCTACAGATCATCCTTTATCTAGCAAGCATTGACCAGGAAAGAGTGATTCATAATGTTGATTTACATATTAGAACTCATGATGCATATCCGTGGACAAACCAACTTTAAACTACTGTGACGTGCAGGTTCTCCCCATTTTAGGTTTAACAGGCCCCCAAAGTACATGTACCCCTCATGCTATCCAAAGGTTTGAGTCAACAATTGATACATGTGTATGTATATGGGTACTTATACATTAAAAGTTTGGAACAACTCTTCATTTATCATTTGTCAAATACAAGTGTTTAAGCTATTAATTTCCTATTGCAGTTCATCAGTTAACACAGTAACAGACACCAAGGTGGCCATTAAAAAGCTGGCACGGCCATTCCAGTCAGTTATCCATGCCAAAAGAACGTACAGAGAACTCCGCATGTTAAAGCACATGCAACATGAAAATGTAAGTACAGTGTAATCTGTTATGTATAAGTGTTGATATTATACATTTATTGCCCAGATGAGAGGGAGATATGAAGATTTGTTTACCCAAGGCAAGTAATACTTCCCGAGGGCTCTGTTTATATTTCTGTTTCTAGTTTTGTTAGTCGGTTGTATTGTTGTTTAACGTCTGACTCAAGAAATTTAAGTGAAGGAATGTTGTTTTTGGATCCATTCTGAAATCAGATGGTTTACACCTTTTTAATGTTTTTTTTATTTGTTTGAAATTTGTCAATTTTTAACAATTTTGGCTCTTGTTATCAGTAATATCACAGTTTGCTTGTGATGTATTCAGATTTACATATCAAGTCTGTATTGTTTTGGCCAGATCAGTGTAGGGAAGAATTCATTGTTGGGCATGTGGGTCTCAGGAGAAATCCATCTTCAAAAATCCTCTTCTCCAAAACTGTTGCATTCATTGAAAAAACTTATTGCATTTGAGTGATATAGAGGGATGTATGAAGACGTGTTATTTTTGGTTTGATTCCCTTGGAATTATTTTTTTCACATCATTACAGAATTAGAAAATCAAAAATTATATGGAATTTTTATACTCTACCCCTACCCATAGACTGCTGGTCACTAGATGTTTTATTTCATATATGGCTTGTGACCTTAGACTTTGACTTACTTTTCTTGATTAAGATACAGTATTGTACTTGTAGTTCTGTAGTGAATTGGAGCAATATAGGTCCAGAAACATATGTTTACTGCTTCTTACATGTATCTACCAAATATTTTTTTCTTTGCAATTAATCAATACTGTCTTTATGAGTTTCTTGTTATTGTATTCCTTGATTGATATATGAAAGAATCTCTATAAGCCTCATCATCCTCATTATATCTTAATTACTTTATGTCAAAATAATGTGCATGTACTTTGATATTTTATTGGTATTGTACTATAATTTTATTGTATTTGATTAATGTCACAAAAAATCTGCTTCTTATCCTTTAAGTCTCTAATGACATTAAAATTTACCACCTGCACACAATGATCACTTAGCATATCTGTGTAAGCAGTCTTACACTATACATCCTACAATGCATCTAATTGATCCTACACTTTACACCCGATACTGGTATCTGATGGGCCATATGATTTACTTATTTCTGATTGGCCCTACACTTTACACATACTGGTATCTGATGGGCCATATGATTTACTTATTTCTGATTGGCCCTACACTTTACACATACTGGTACAGGGTGGGAATTAAGCGGCGAACGCTCGTTCGGGTTACGCATTGGTTACCAAGTTTGATTTTGGGGCGAACGATCCATCGTTCACCAAAATTATCAGCTCTGACAAGTAAATCGTCCTCAGCACTTGTCCCACAGCAAGTTAAATTAAACAGCAATATTTTAATTTGTTATTTCAAACCTCAAATAAATTGGATAACTCAGAGTCAGATAAACATCGTTGTGCATTGTACGTAGGTCGACATTAACTTCACAAGAAGGTGTGAATGTAAAATCGAGAGGTCTTCCGAGAAATAATCACCAAAACCAATCTTGTAAACGGCAGCCTTGAAAACAAGTTGTGATGGTTAAATATT
>JACSZP010025453.1:0-13652 GCA_016161895.1 Pinna nobilis
ACTTGTGGACTAGTGAAAACATATATATGGGGAACACAATTAACAACCTTCAGTTCTTGGCAAATGACATCTCTGCAAATCAATCACCTGTCATACCAAATTGATTACTACTTTTGACATACATGTATATTTAATTTTCCCAGCAGCAGAATTGCATTTAAACTAAACAAAGAGTTGTATAAATGTGTACATATGGTAATTGAATATTGGTATAAATCAAATGTCATAGATTGGACAACATGCACCCAAATGGAAGTTGATCATGATTCTGTTTCTTTACATACAAAATGATCCTTAAACAAAGGCCACATAAGCAAACATAAAAAACAAGCTGTATAGACAGATGACCTGTATATTCAGGTTCTTTTATCAAGAAATGTTAATCAAGGTCATTTTGTAACTGGGCTTAAGAGACAGGTGACCTGTGAGCCGAGGCAAATTTAAGGCAAGTTTGACTATGTACCAGTAAATTGAAAATGTCCATACATTTTCAGGTAGCATAACCAAACTTTATGTATAGTTGTATTCTAATATGATAAATTCCATCGCTCGTACTTGAATTTTCTCACTTATTACTCTTTAGTTCGATTATCAAAGTCGATATCTTAAACTAATATCCCCTTGGGACAAGATAATACTTAATTGTTACAATGTACATAGCACTGTATCTGGAAAGCGAACAATTTTATAATGGCAGCTTTTTTTTTGTCAGGGATAATCACTGTGTGATTTGTCTGTAATACTTAATGCACAACTGTTGTAAGTCACTTGGTAAGGCGTTTTTATGTTGACTTTCTCCCTTTTGACAAGCCATAGAGGTCACAGTTGAGAAGCAGTAGGAAGTGATCTAGGTCCCAGAGACTCTTTGAAAGACTTGTATGCTGACTTGAGCACATAGCTTTGTCTTCAGAGTTGTGATAATGTGAATTTCATTTCTACAAAACACAAAGATAAGAATACATGTATACACATGTAATTTGATTGTTTGACTTGCTGTGAAAACCATACTCATTAGGTACATCTTAGCATGTCTATGTCATGTCTTAGCATCTCTGGGAATTTTTAAACCTCTCCAGGAGCTTTGGCCTTGACAGGTGTTTTTATCCTTTCTATGGCTATTATAAAAAGTTTCTTGACCACAATTTAAATGTGTGAAAGTGGGAAAAAAATGTGACAAAAAGAAAGCTAGTGACCTGCATGAATTCTGGCTAGCAGATTACATACTCAGTCAACAGTGAATTAAGGTGTATCTTCTAATTTATTCTCAGTTTGACTCTGCAGGCTCTCTTCTTTTGATTGGATGATATCTGATTAGCTTATAGTCTGTCCAGCTAGTAAAATATATAAAAATTAATGGCAAGACTGACTCAAGGGAATATGCAAACAATTTTGGAGGATGACCTAGTGCTCAAACTCAATATAACATTGGCAAAGTTATGTTGTGTTTAACACCATTTCAACCCCAAGTATCCAAATGGTATTCTCTTTTCCATTGTCTTGGACCAGTCCATTTTGGTCTGTGGTGTTGAAAGGGTTAGTAATATCATGGCAGTATATACATGTACATTGTATACATTGTACATGCAGCTGGTGACAAAGTCATGGAGTCTTCCTGTAAAACTTTTGACAACATTCGTACCATATCTCTCATCCCGGCACAATTGTATACTTTGAGGAACCTATGCATCTTTTGGAAGTACAGGTACATGTACCAAGTATGGTTTGTACACATTGTAGTATAGCAGAAATAAAAATGTCTTTCAAATGCAAAAGTACAGTTTGTATTTTTTATATTATCCATACATTAGTGGTACACATACAGGTACATTGTATACAAAATGTTTTTTTTGTTCAACCTCCAGCTGTGCTGTATACTGCTAACTGACCTGATTGTGTGTGGTTTGGGAATAACACAATTAAATAGAGGACTCTCAAGATTCTAGAACTCAAATTTGAGAACTTTCTCTTCTCATTAAAATTTGAAATATGTGTATTTGTTATCTTTGTTGGTTTTTGTTAAGGAAATCGGGAATATCAAACTGTCATCTGACAGCCACAGGATGATAATTAGAGCATTGCATAGGATGTAGATCAGCCATTAAGAAACCGCTTGAAGACGTTATGGGGGAGGTAACAGAGGGTTTAATCAAGAACCAGCATCTGTGGGACTGCTATTTCCTGAACTTAAGATAGGCAACAAAAACGCAAGATGCCTTACCATGAGCTGGCTCAGAACATTACCAATCCATAGCAAGACCCGTCTGTAGCCTCAACAGATACCATATAAGTTCCAATAAAGTTTAAACTTTATTTATTTTACAATGAATAACAAACAAGTTTTATAAACTTATATTAATGTCTCTCTCCTTGGTTCTGTCGGTGTGTGTGTGGGGGGGGGGGGGGGGGGGGGGGGGGGGGGTCCTCGCTGTGGGAGGAAACCAGGGTGCCCAGTGAAAACCCATGTGTTTGAGTTGATGACCACCATACCATCTCACATACTCTCATGGCTGAGATTCTAACCTAGAGCGCATTGGATAGAAGCGAGCATGCTAACGTTAAACCACTACGCTACTCAGACACCCAACTGACATAGGTAATTTCTAATATGAAGTCTAGTTCACCTTTTCGTTGAAACTCTCATACATACAAAGTTTATACCTACATTACCAAGTATGTGATATATAACAAATACCTTTCTTTTCATTTTTTAGTTTTAAATGAACCAAATTTTAATATAAGTGCAAACTTATAGGCGTGTCTTATTGCAGTATTTAAAGTAGTTGAACCCTGAAACCAACTTCTATTATCATATTTTTCATAGATATAATGTGATCCCTATAGCTTGTTTACCGAACTCTCAAAAGTGACAAATTTTAAATGTCAAATTAATTATACACATAAAACACTTTGGAGACTTAGATTTTTTGGCACAAATATGCTTGTTGTTTTACATCAGTGAGCAATAATATTTGAGTCTAGTAAATAATGAAATACTGCTTGATTTTTTGGCACACACTTGCTCTTTTTACAATGACAGCTTTAAGATTTGAGTGTAGTAAATAATGAAATACTATATGGGTTGGTGCACACTGTGGTGAGCATGTTCATTGTATATTTTATAAAAAAAGACCTATTTGAGCTGTTAAATGATGGATTGAGTAAAGATATACACATTTTAATGGTTAAGAAATGAAATTTTTGTATAGTATATATCAAACCAATGACATTGAGAAGGGTGTGGAGGGATAGGGTAAATACTGAACATATACAACATAGGCATGCATTGGGGAGACACAGAAGCCATGGGTACAGTTGTTACCCAGTAACCAGCCTTAGCATTTTTGTTCATGTTAACTGACAAACTTTCAATGAAAATAGGAACTAAATGAAACAGAATTTTAACAAAAAGTAACTTATTTGTAACTTAGAAAACAGAGATATCCCCCTCACAATTTTTCTTTCTGGACATTTTTGTCAGTACTGGATTTTACTAATGGTATCGATGTAGAATAATGAAACTTTACACATATTATTTGTATTTTCATGATGCCAAATTAGTGATTTCCTATTGATTAATTAACAAGAGGTCAAAAGACTTTGATTGTATGAGACAGACTATTGTTAGCTTTGAGATGGTGGGTGGGGGGGATGAACCGGTACTCATTACCAAATGACCTTCATTTATTTAGAAAATTTCTCTTTTTTCGTCTGTTATTGCATGAGTTTTAAAATTGTAAGAAGTTTGTTTTACATGCATATTGTAGGTGCTTTGAACGCTTTTTTGTCAATCTTCAACATAGACACAGAAGAATCTAACTAATACGACCACCTAAGTGACTGGCTAAAATTGGTCTGATAAGTGAGGTGGTCTTCTTAGTGAGTTTGAAACAGCCTTGACGAATGATAGAAAGACTTTTGATGGTTTTTGTTGTTCTTTATCATGAGATGGTCTATTGAGTAAAGTAGTCTTTAGATGAGTTTTAATGTGTGCTCAACCCCAGAAGCAATGGGGAACTGAAGTCCCATTGTCTGCATCAGTAAAGTTGTCTGAGTTGGCATCCATGCTAAAGTCAAGAAAGTGAGAGTTTTATTTCTTAGGTTAATAACTATGATAATTAGGATGACCAATCTAGGACATATAATGCATTTATATGTGCTAAGATGGAATATGGTTTCAGATGCAACTCTTGACCTATATTTTATGCTTAAGTGGACATGTTATCCTTTTCACCCCTAAGTATCACAGTAGTATGCTCTTTTCTATTGTGTTGGACCAGTCTATTGTGTTCTGTAGTGGTGAAAGGGTTAAGAAGATTTTTATATCATTATTCTGGTAACCTTTCATTACTTTTTTTGTATCTTTATCAGCCTCCATTCTCCAGTGTGAAGACGTCTGTATGTGACTTCTGCTTTTTTCTCTTTCCAGCTCCTGGTGTTTCCGCGAGATGTATCCGATCGCCCCACTCAGATGTACAGCAGCGTATACTCTGGAGAGGCGTCCATCAAGGCCACCATAAAGAACATAGAACAAATCAGGGTAAGGACAAGGCATGTGGCTAAGAACTAAAATAACATTGAAAGCTTTGATACAGTGTACGGTAATATTGTTTAACCCTTTCAACCCCAAGTATCAGAATGGTATGCTCTTTTCTATTGTCTGGACCAGTCTATTTCGGTCTGTGGTGTTGAAAGGGTTAATGTCCCACTCAAGAATCTTTCACTTATATGGAGATGTCACCATGTACCGGTGAAGAGCAACAAATTTTGCCTATGTTTGGCACTTATTGTTGTAGAGCAAGGAGGGTTCTTTAATATGCCAACACCTACTACATGTATGACATGGGACCTCAGTTTTTACTGTCTCATCTGAAAGACAGGGATAGCCAACTGCAGAGTTGGTTAGATTCTAAACCGCACAAGATGAACATGCTAAGTACTATACCATGGCGGCCCCAGTTCTTTTAAAGAGTTTTGCATGTCTTCTTAGGAAAGTTTTCTTATGGCGGTGAGGTGTACGTGTTTTCTTGTACATAGTATGTAAAAATTAAATTCTTGCCGTAGTGATAAATGTTACCAAGGAAACATCAAACCTCTTATCCTGTACAAGTTGAATATATCTTAAACTTTGAAAAGGATTCCCTATGTTGTAACCCAGCATGTTTATCAATTCATGACAACTCAAGCATAGCAAATTTAGTGCACATTTAAACCTATGTATCTTTGACAAATTTTGAGTTAAATATTTTTTGTACGTGATACATTTAAAATGTAAACGAAGCTGTCATTCTGTTTTTCTCTTTTTTGTCCGTCTGACTTTGAAAGCAATATTGTTGTTTCATTCTAGATTGAGGTTTGCATGAATTTTGTAGGTGTATTTAACCCTTTCAACACCAGAGACCAAAATAGACTGGTCCAGACAATAGAAAAGAGCATACCATTCTGATACTTGAGGTTGAAAGGGTTAACAAATAAAATAACCTTGATTACTGGTAGTTAAAACATGCTGTTCTTGGTTTTCTTTACAATTACATTTGTATGGTGAAAAGGAGAGCATATAGGCCTAGTTCCAAACTTAACATGTCAGCTAGGATACTTCTGAAAAATAATCAGTGTTCCCCTAGAAATTGTGGATAGCGCTGGGGTACTTTAGTGAATATAAAGCCTAAATTAGGGGGGGGGGGACATACATTTAGACTGCAACACACAGTTGTTTGCAGTAAACCATATGTAGATGTATTATAAGTAATATTTGTATGTAAATTAATCTTTGAATCACTTTTCACCGGTCAATAGCTATTTATGTATATGAAATGGGATGGTGGGAGAGAACAATCAGTTTGGGGTAGAGAAAAATCATCTGGTTTGGATTGTTATTTTGATAACATGGGCATTATTTACATTGTCACCATTGCTCCCTCAAAAACATGACCTTGATCCCACTTTTGAAAAAATGCATTTGTAAATATGTTTCCTGGGAAAGGAGTTGATGAAAAGAAAAAGAATCCATGTCGCCATATAAGTCTGTTTAAGTTTATATAAATGTTCATTTAGACAAAACTTGTTGGTTCGACCCATGACCTTGACCTACCTGTACTTACTTAAAAATTCATCAGTAACTATGATATTTCATAATGATATTTTTTAAAGAATAAGAAATTGTTAATGATGATAAGTGATAAATAAGATCTGTTCAATATGTTAAATATTGAATGCATGTCCTTTTTGATAAAATCTTTTGATTTGACCTTTTACTTCAATATTTTGACTTATATGTCAAAAGGAAGGGCCTGTAAAGGCTTTTCAATCAGAGTGCTCATATTTGAGCTGGGAAGTCATTAGTTTAAGTCTCAGTAGGACATCACATAACTGTTCTTTTTAACAAAATCTTTTGATTTGACCTTTGACTTAAATATTTTGACTAACCTGTCAAAAGGAATGGCCTGTTAAGGCTCTTCAGTCAGAGTGCTCATATTTAGGCTGGGCAGTCTTGTGTTATAGTTTCAGTAGAACATGACTGTAAATTTTCTTCACATTAGATAAAACATAAGAAAAAGAGGTCCCATGTCACAGTAAGTGTCATTGTGGTAGTGGTTTCTTACAGCTCAGTCACCCTAAGCGCTAAACTAAGACCGAATTTGAAGCCCTTTGCTGATTGTTTAAGTGAATATGAGTGTGGATAAAATAAATATCACATCTATCTTCATGGTTTACTATAGGGACCATTAAAGGCAAAAAGCTGCCCCAAAACAGAGGTCAACATAACTCTTGGACAACTGGAGTCTGAAATTGATGTTACCCTAGTGGATAGACTTAACAGCTTGGTAAAGCCAGAGCCTCTACACAGAACTTACCTGAGTACAGGAAGCAATGGACAACAATCTGGGGTAAGTAAGTCTAGATATATAAGACAGACCATGCCAGAGCCTCTACACAGAGCTTACCTGAGTACAGGGTTAGGGCTAGAGCTTGTCATGAATCAGAAGCGAAAGTAAGTCAAGGTAAATAAGTCAGGACCAGACTTAAAGTTATGATTTTATCAAATAATCAATATCAAAATTAAATTCAACTGCCAGTGATTATCGTTGAAAGATTTTTTCTGTGAAATAGGCCACATTTTCCCAGGTATCACTGTAGTTAGGGACTATTCCATTTTATATTTACAGGGGATGCAGTATACACTTGCTGATACACTGGAGGAAGGATCCATGTCTTCAGACAGGAAGATAGATGTCAGTGTTACCAGTGGGTCCACTAAAGTTATATTTAGGTAATGACGATAAAACTTCCATTATTTAGATCACTATGCACCCTCCATTGCAAGACGCATCAACTCTATGCATTGTTTTTGTATATATCATTATATCCCCCCATCAAAAAAGTTGTAGGGGGGTATACTTGATTCACCATTTCTGTCTGTCCATCCTTCTGTCTGTCTGTCTTTCCATTTATTTCCACACCGTAACTCAAGTACCCATGGGTCTACAATGTTCATACTTCACACATGGGTTGCCCATGACTCAAGGAGTATCCATATTGATTTTGGGGTCGGAAGGTCAAAGTCACATGACTCTGTTCCTTGAAAATGGTTTCTGCACCAAAACCACACCATACTTGCTGCCACAGGGGTTATAAGTCCAGAAAGGACAGTTCTAGTTTTAATTTATGGTGTGGTTTACACATGTGGTAAAACACTTGATTCACATGGAATATTTTAAAAATAAAAAATGATGATTTACATTATACTTATGACTTATATTTCAAACCTGAAAGTTTTAGAATATTCTGAAATGTACCTTTCTCACTGACATTTTACAAAATAAGTATCTACAGTAAATTGTTAGACAGATTTACATTGTATGTTGGAAAGCAGATGTCACATATTTCAAAAATTATAAATTTTATTTACTTTTACATGGATTAATAAACAAGTTATGTAAACTTGAAATACCGCTCTCGTTGACCCTGATGTTAGTGTGAGGTAGTCCTCACTGTGGGAGGGAACCGAAGTACCCAGAGAAAAACTAGCATCGGAGTTGGTGACCAGCATACCATCTAACATACTTCTGTGGTGGATCCAAGGATCAAACTCTGGTCATAATTGTGGAAAGCGAGTTCGCTGATCACTACACTACTCAGACACCCTGTGTTACTCCTTGGAAGAGTGTTTATCCTCAGCCTGTCAGGTGGTAGGTTGGTACCACATCAGAGGTGACTGGCACTTCCTGTCACGTTGATGAGATGGTAAACTGCCATTGGTCAATGAAGCTATCTACTCAAAGTTTAAAATGTATACAGTAGAGTCGGTCTATAACGAATCGGTTTAAAGAGAATTCAGTGCTATAACAAAGAGGAATAAAATCCCCGAAAGGAATAATTATTTATCTATTTATTTAGTAAATTCTAATACTTAAAACAAAGGATGCCTATAATGAAGGCGAAAGTCAATCCCCTTTGACTTTGTTATAGACCAACTCCACTGTATTTACACGACCAATGAGCATGATTGGATGTACCAAGTATCAGTCATTTGGATACATACAGTCTTTTAAGAGAAACTGAAATCCTACACCCTTCCTCTCCCCACTCCCTAACCCTACTATGATAAGGATAAAGATCACTTATTGTCTGGCGGCATCATCTGAAGCTATTGTAGATACCGGTAGTCCATATCTTCAAAAAATATAAAGGAAAAAAATCTGAAAATTTTACTTGTACATGTAGTTGAAGGTTCATATAGCCAGTAAAATCAAACCATGTTGAACTATTTATCGATTCATCATTTGATATCTTTTTCAGATTCCCTATACCAGATTTGCGCCCAGCTTCAGAAGTGGGGAAGTTACCGTGGTGGCAGAAGAATCTCCGAGATGAGATCCTTGTTCTACAGCTGGAGGAAGCTAGATTTCAGACCTCTTACATGTCGTCACAAATTCTAGAGGAGCTCGACTTCTCCTGCAAAGAAGCACTAGGTAGATGTTCTATATAGGAAATATTCTTATTCATATTACCTTCAACTTGTCGAAGGTTTCATTTAGCTTTTAATGCTGTAGCAGTGAACAAAATTCTGAGTGATCTCCCTTTAAAGATCAATTTCTGGTGGTCTATGAACCTTGTATGGCCATAAAAATACTAGATTGTGACAAATATATCATTTTTGTAAAGAAATATGAGTTTTTGTCAATGAGATTGTAATTAGATTTGAAAAAAACAAATGCTTGATTTTTAAAACATTGAGTACCGAGATTTCAAGCAATTACAACTTTCGAGAATTTTACTTATACCTTTACAAGCCACTGATCTGTAATGTGAATCTGATTTTATTCATTCCCATAGGCTCATTCCGGATTGACCCAAACCAGAATCCAGTTCCATTTGCATATGTCAGCTGTGAGGGAGATAATGAAGATGGATTCAATTTCCCACAGTGAGTATTTCCTTATATGGAAAATTCTCTGTATCTGTCATTGTATAACCTATGTACATGTTGAAAAACTTATCAAGGGGGACAACTCCATATGCCACAGAGATCATCTTTTGTCAGAGGTGATTTGTAAAAGGAGGTTTTCTTGTAGGGATATACAAGAGTTTTATTGCAGTAGTTTCTGAAGGCAGTCAGATTTTCAAGACAGGTTTTACTGTTGGTAAAGTCTTGTCCAAAGATGTTCACATACATGGTTTATGCATTTAGATACAAAGAATTTTATATTCTGGCTATGACCATATCCTCAACTTGTCCAAACTTACTTTAATGGCAGAAGTCTAATAGTAACTTCATTGTCTGTCTGTCTATCTGTCCAAAACACTTTTGTCTCTGCTTCTGCATAACTCGAAAACCAGTCTTAATAGAGGGATGAAATTTTGCCATCTTCTTGAGCCAATGTTCCCGATTCCGATTGGCCGATTTAGCCCGGTTCAAAATTGCTTAATTTTCTTTGCTATAGAAATTCATAGCAGCCAATCAGATTTCATGTTATTAGTTGTTGCAGTGATTATTTGTTTGGCACATGCTATTAGGATCGACATAGTGATATTGAAACTTCTATCCTACCCCTTTGATGTAATGCTCAATTTGATTGGTTCTTTAAAATGAAATTCAAGTTATGTAACTCTGGTAAGCCTCTAAGGGAAAATATGGGAAATTTTGAACTGGGCTAAATCCGCCATGGTGGAGATAAGGGAAACGAATCGAAACTGTGGCTTGTGAAGATTGATTTTTGCATACCGCCGGTACTTCTTAATCACTCTGATGGCGCCTTTTGTGCCGTAAATATCAAGGTCTGATACTGAAGATTCTTTCTCCTGGGACCACTTTGTATCAAATGCAACTACTGTCTTATTGATGTCTAGGCAAAGTGTTTGGTGGTCATTTAAATCTCCAATCAGTCTGGATCTGTCTAAAATACAAATGCAAATTTTGGATGATGTACTTGTCAGATATGAAGGATTGCTATTGAAATGCATGTAACTTTTATTTGATCTGAATATAGTTTCAAATTCATTCATGTTTGTAAATAACTTCTGGAATGTGGATCTCTAAGTTGTGATGGGATGATATAGCACCACATGCCTGAGTATTTGATGTGAGAGAAATTACAAAATGGAAATCTTCTGAACACTATTTCAGGGAGATAACTCTAAGTGATTTTCCTATGCAACAGAGAAATGATACAGCATATGATTATGCAGAAAATAATTGTTTTTGTACAACTGTCTCTGTCTGTCTGTCTGTCTGTCTGTCTGTCTGTTTCTGTCTCTCTCTCTCTCTTTCTTGGATGATTTATGAATATGTATATCACATTTATTGAAAATCAATTGTGTTGTAACACAAGAATTTTCTCAGAAGTTCCACCTTGAACTAAATTAAAGATTAATGAAATGATAGTTATATTGTTATTTTGCTACAGCTAATTGAATTGCTAAGACAATTTTCTCTCTTTTGTCAGATTAATCATTAAGTTCTCAGAGAGGACCATGTCAGAGTTAGAGGAAGCGCCATCTATGCTGGATAATAGTCCCACACTAGATTCCCTGAATGGGGCATGTGAGTTCTCAAAGAGGACCCCCTCCCCATTTTCTAGTAAGAAGCACATGTATGGCAAGGAGGAAATGTCAGAAAAGGACCACACCTCCACACATGTCAGTAAAGAGGTGAGTAGCCATGGTAACCTCGATAGTAAGACCTCCCAACTCACATCTCTACACATGTCAGTAAAGAGGTGGGTAGCCATAGCAACCTAGCTAGGGAGATCTCCAAACTCACATCTCCACACATGTCACTAAGAAGGTGGGTATGCAAAGGATCCTAGCTAGTGAGACCTCCAAACTTACTTGTCTAAAATGGGAATTATGGGATGTCAAAAAAGTAAGGTCACCTCTATTTCATGTATTGTGTTTGTGTGCATTGTGATCAACAAAGCATGGACATGTGTAGATTAGTTAATTTGTTCTTCTACAGATATACATGTAAGTACTAATCATTTATCTATTTTTTCTTTAGTGACTGTGTATTGACACATAACATTTTTTAATGATCACTGTCTTTCTGTCCATCTTTCCATTGACACGTTTATATCTACCGGTACTTGATAACTGTAAAACCAGTTGTAAAAGAATGATGACATTTTCCATGATTGTTGACCAGAATGTGTGCCCTAGTAAATGATCATTTTCTGTAAGTGTCTTAAAGATAAAGGCCGTAAATGTAAAAGTTATTGGGATCCCTTTTATGTTGTTGTATTGCTGTTAAACATCTCACCCAAGAATATTTCACTCATATGGAGACGTTGGTGTGTGCCGATGAAGGGCGACAAATTTTGCCTATGTTCGGCACTTATGGCTGTAGAGCAGGGAGGGTTCTTTAATGTGCCAACGCCTACTGCGACACAGGGCCTCAGTTTTTACTATCTCAACCGAAAGATAGGGAGGGGCAACCACAGCATGGCACTGAGCGGATTCAAACCCAGGGCCCTGCAATTCGAAGTAGAACACATTTACCACTTTGCCAAGGGAGCCCTGATGCCAAATATGTAAATGTTGACACATCTCTTTGTGAATGGGGTCCTCCTAGATGGCTTTCATTTCCAGTTCATTTAGTTTGAAACCAGGTCACTTGGCTGCCATGGTAACCTGATACTGGTTAACATTAGGGTACCCATGACCTTGACATTGGATCACATAATCTGGTGTGTTGTTTTATTTTTCTATGACCCTAATACCGGTTTAGATGTTAGTAACAATGGCCATGACATTGGATTAAGTTATAATGAATTGTTGTTTTTCTACAACATTACAGCTGATAATGCCTGGAGACAGAGAGGAGATGACAGAGTTCCAGGAGAAGTCCACCAGTAATAGTAAGATGACAGTGGAGCTCAGACTTCCCTATGTTAATCTCTTCCTGCCGGATACTCACTTTTATGAGGTGCTCTACAACAGGTAAGCATTCTGACAGGATATTGTACAATAAATGGATCAATCAGACCTGAAACAGATACTTCAAAATTCTATACGGTGGAGCCTCATTAATCCATAAGCTTTAATTCCAAAGCAAATTGTACTTATAAACAAAGTGTCTTGAATACTGAAATGTACAAAGTATAATGACCGATGCAACTTGAAAATTTTGAGCTCTTGAAGTTTGGTCCAGAAGGTGAAACATCCAGATTATCGACATCCTGGTTAATGTCACTCATCTGTGTTTAGATAAGTTTTTATCCAAAACAAAATATATTCACTATATTCTTACGTTTAGAGTATTTTTAATTCAAATACTGAATACATGACCATGTCTTGCTGTAAGAGCAGACTTGGTTAACGCATTGGTTTTATTTGAAAACCTCTTAAATCTTGTGTTTTCTTGTCATATCCAGAATCAACAACGACCTGTTGCTATGGGAACCAATGGCCCCATTTCCCCTCCAGACTCAAGATCCAGCAGGAGGATCCATTCAGCCGTTTGACTTGAGCTGTTATCCAAACATCCTTCAAGATCACTTTTCCATGGCTAAGTCTGCCATGTGTGGTAAGTTCATATTTGAAGGTAGATGGAATTTCTTGGAATTTTCGTTGTTAGCTCCACAGTAGGGGTCGTGGTGATTCAGTGGCTATTGTGTTTGACTTTTAAATGTGAGGTCATGGGTTCGAATCTGTGCCGTAATGCAGTTGGCTTTCCCCGTCCTTCAGATGAGAGAATAAAATCAAGGTCCCTTGTCACAGTAGGCTTCAGCAGGTTAAAATACCCTTGGCTTAATGGCCATAAGTGCCAAATGCCACACTTCACAGGCACTGGTGATGTCTCCATATTAATGAAATATTCTTGACATTACAACCAATCAACCAAGCTCTACAGCAGAAGTTCTTAGAACATTTTAACATCTCTGTAGCCTGCATCACCACAAGATAATTGAAATGATAATAAAAGTGGCATGAAATAGTAAGAGGACAAAGGAATCTGTAACTGTTCAAGTAAAATGTTTAAAACAGAGGTCGATATAATGTAAAATCCCTATCAAGGCTGTGTTATGATAGGAACAAAGGCTCTCCAGTGATCATGCTGACCATCTGTATACACTTCATAGCTTTGAAACCACTCATAGCATAGGGACGGATCTCTGTATACACTTCATAGCTTTGAAACCACTCATAGCATAGGG
>JACSZP010025461.1:0-22880 GCA_016161895.1 Pinna nobilis
ATATCTGCACTGATTGATATAAGAATTAGGATATGGCCGTCCTGTTGTAATTGAGACGTGTACATACGATAACAAACAAAGGCAGGAACACTGACAAGATACGCTCTCAGAAGCTTCGTTCATTCTGTGGTTTTTCTGGTACACCCAGTATCGGGGTTAGGTGATATTTAATTTTTCATCATAATCATGATCATTTACAGGCTTTTAACATTGTCTTGAAAAAAAAAAATCCCAACAAGTAGAATAAAAAAAAGATGAATAGAGACCTCATTGTTGTAAAGATAAGGAATGTTTCCGGAAAGTAGCTACGCACAGTGCATACCCTCTTTGGATTCTTTATTCGGATTATCTCTGCTCCAGTTACCCGTATTATTTTAGCTGGAGGTATAAAGAAAATGCCTCGCTCTCTTGCACATAGGCTTGTACTTAGAACCAGAGTCGAGCAGATGGAATGTTGGAAATTTAAAGATTTCCTATGATCTAGATACATGTACCTATACAACACTGCCATTCTAGGGGTGGAGGAGAAAATTACGCTCTATATTAAGAAACTTTTACACCTACATAGTGTTCAAGAGATTTTAAAATGTAAATTGGACTTCTCTTGCAAGGTTTAGTGCATACCCATGTAGATGGGTTATGTCATGTAGAGAATGAAGTAACCCTGCTCAGTACTAGGTAATTCACAAAATCTTAGGAATTTTCTATGTTTACTATAGGTCTTAAATACATAAACACGATACTAGCATTTGGGAATGTGCCTTAAGTTGTCTCATATTGGTATGCTGTTACTCTTTTTTCTTGGCTTTTATGTCCTGCTGCCGTGACTGTAAAAGTGAGGTTCATTGTCTCAGTAGATGTCATCATGTTAAAGAATCCTCACAACTTAATGGCCGTAATCACTGAGCACAGGACAAAATATACCCCTTCAGCAGCACACAGCGTCATCTCCGTATAAGTGAAAGATTCTTGAGTGGGACATTAAACAACAACAATACAACAACAACTTGCAACAGCAGAAGTCAAATGATGCGTTGACATTGTTGTTTGTCAAGCTCCGTAGGAAGACGTAGGATATTAATGGTTGGTGCGTACACGTGCAAATGATATAAGACCTCCTAACTGAATTAATATGAACAGCTGATTTACTGCTTGCACATGCAGATTTGCATATTATGTGTTTATTTCTAGATATGAATAAATTAAATTTGAAATTGTTGCCTTGATTAATTCATTTGTGTGTGCTGAAGTGATAAGTCGGTCGCTTGACAATACATGTAAAACTGGTTGCATGTATATGGATCTATATTTCTTTTTGTCAGTATATATAAGGCTAGCTTGTCACCTAAATTCGAAAAGATATGAGAGTAATTACTAGGGATGTCTTAAAATTTGATAGTTTTAGGTGTAATATTTATGAGGTTTACATGTGCAGGTCTTTTCATATGTACTCAAGAAATAATAATAGACCTAAGTTTATGGTGCATACTTATGTTTTAAGGTTGAATGAAATACAGTCGAATTCGAGGTCTTCGAATTCTTCAAAGGGGAAGGAATTCTTCAAGGGAAGGAGCAGAAAGGGTTACATATGACAGGTGGTCTCTTAATTAAGGTGATATATGTAGGAAAAAAGCCATTTTAGGAACCATACATTGAGGTCTAATAAAACAGGTAGTCTCTGAATTCAGTGTGTTGCTAAGGTAGGTTTGAATACATGTATCATCCAAAATATCTTTCTACTCAATTAACATATATTGCAATATTGAAATGCATTTAATTGACATTAATAAATGGTAAAATAGGCGACAACAAGAAAACGGTCTTTGTGACCAGGTTGTCTTTATATTTAGGTGTTTTCTAAATAGGTTTTACTGTATATCAGAACATTTAATTTTCCTATCACTACACATACAATCATCGAAACTCTCATTTTCTGTATATCAACACTGATATGGATTTGTTCTGAAGTCAACAGAGAATCCTATTTGGTCTTGTTTGCACAGGGCGACCTGATTGGCACTGAATTTTAGCCAGCCATGTGACAATTGGCCTCAAGACCATAAAGTAGATTGATTTCCATTTAATATCCTGTGATTTTATCCTACAATATGTACCTGTTAGAGAAGTCTTAGTCTCTGATCAATACACACAAATTAAGATTATTTAACTTTGTTGTAAACATGAATGTTGCCATTACAAATTTCTGTCCTCTGGCCTTGCAGAATGAAACGGATGACTTGTCATAAAATCAGTGAAAATTAACTGACTTTGTCTATCGATTGTCTTCCCCATTCACTCACTTTGTAATACATGGATGGAGAAAAGGAAAGTGTATACTGACAGTCGTGCATGTAGTTGTAATATTTTGACGGTTAGTGATGTAACATAATAAAACTGTTTACAACTAAGAATAAAATTTTTCCTATTTTGCACCTGGTTAGATTTTTACAGTGATGAACGCTGTGATCAGTGAGATATGTAATTATTATTATTCATTTATGTGTACCTTGTGTGGTCGATTGTCATATCTAGACACAGAAAAATAAACTCTTGCTGAAATGAATTACATGTATTCTTTACTCTCCATAAACTTAGAAAAATAAACTTGCTGAAATGAATTATTCTTTACTCTCCATAAACTTGCAGTTTTATGATCACTGGTCCACTGCAGATAGTTGTCTTATACCAGCAACCTACTACTTTGTTTCTTAATTTTGTTTCTTAATTAACCAAGATGTCAATAGATTTCTAAGTAAAACATCTTACTCTAGGCTCTTTTATTGTTACAGATTTCAGATATTTTTCTCCCTCCCTCCCTCCTTCCCTCCCCCATCTTCCCCTCTCAGTTTGTGTGAGTGCTTACTTTACTCATGTTAAGTTGGTTGTTTGTATTGTTCTTTAGCTGCCAACTCTAGAATCTTTCACTTCAATAGAGACATCACCATATGTTGGTGAAGGGCAACAAATTTAGCCTATGCTGAGTTCTTATTGCCATTGAGCAGGGGTGGGAGAGGGGGGGGGGGGCGCCATGGTCTATAGTGGTTGGTGTGTTCGACTTCTGATTGGGAAGTTTGGGGTTTGAATCTTAGCCATGCTAAACAGTTAAGCCCGTATCATGGTAAATATCAACACATTAAAGAACCCTCACTGCTCAATGATTGTAAGTGCCAAGTGTAGGGCAAATTTGCCGCACTTCACTGGCATTGGTGACGTCTCCATATCAGTGAGAGAATCTTGAGTGGGATGTCAAACAATGATACAACTAACCATCCTTGATATGTGCTCATGTGATCTAAAGTGTAACATGTTGGTTTCACCAATGGGTGCAACTTTGAAAACAGGACATAACTCATGTAGTAGATAAATGAAGTAATGATTTGGTGACATTGAGGAAATGTCTTATCGTCATGCACTTATCCTCCCTGGTAAAATGAAAGATACTCTAGTCCGTAGGTTTTTTCCATTGAAGATACTATGACAACATGAAATTGTCGGATAACCTTGATGGGATTTTTTTCTTTCGTTATATACTGTACATGCCTTGTACTTAGAACTTAGAAACAGACAAGGAAATAAAACCTAATTGATGAAGGAAACAGATAAATCAATCTAGTCATGCTTAGAATTTTATCACACAGTAGAGGTAGGCTTTATTTGATGATATAGCCAATTTTCCATGTTCATTTTTTGCTCTTTATGTGAAACCAAAATTTTTATCCCCCAGTTGGAGTATGCTTTTTTTGCCTATAGTTAATTTTCTATGGTCATATTCATTTTGCTTAATCATGTATATATAACCGAGTTGTTTTATTTTTGTATTCAAATCATGTATAACCGAGTCGTTTTATTTTTATATTCAAAATGCATTGGTACTTGACCCTATGACACAAACCTGGACTGTGCACCATAAAACAAAAATTTACTTTAAGTCTGAGAGTCTTCTCATCTCCAGTTTCTCAACCAATCAGAATTCAGTACTTGTATTAGTTTGAATTGAGTATCTAGGATTTGCATCACAAAACATAAGAATTTACTTTAAGTCTTAGAATCTTCTCAACTCCAGCTTCTCAACCAATCAGAATTCAGTATTAGCTGGAGTTGAGTGTCTGGGCTTGGCATCATAAAACTGTACATAAGAGTTTACTTTATGTTTGAGAATCTTCTCAACTCGAGCTCACATTGTACACTTCTTTTTTCTTTGAATAAAGGATGTCTTTTTACACATAATGTTTCCAAAAGAGGTAATGTTATGCATCACCATCCTATATATCTTATCTTTAAAACCTTCACTGATAAGAAATGAACATTTTGTAATGTAGACCCCGCCAATGCTAGTGAAGGATGACTTTGGCCTATGTTAAGCACTCATGGCCATCAAGCAGTGAGGGTTCTTAAACATACAACACCTACTAACATGGCACCTGGGTTTTCCTGTCTCATCTGAAGGACAGGAAAAGCCATCCACAGCATGGAGTGGATTCAGACCCACAACCTCACGATCAGAAGGCACACACACACACTAATATCTGAGCCACGGTGGTCCCCAATAGCCAAGGTTAAGTAGCCTACAACAAATTTGAATCCCCCACCAGCACAGAGTGATTTCTGTATTGGAGTGAAAGACTCACAAGTGGGACATAGAAAACAATACAAGAGTATAGATGAAGTATTCATTTTGTTTTTTGTTAACAAGCATCTAGATCTATAAAATAACGTACGGATAACTGAGGAAGGTTAAGTGGTACTTGTTTGGCTATTCGTTTACTTTTTCTTATTTTGTTTTTTTTTTAGGTTGGCTTTATTGGCATTTTGTCAACAGACAAACTCAAAATATGTAAACACTGGGTTATATTTAGATTTTATGAAATTATCCGTTCACATCTTGTTTTCCCCAATACAGTGCTGTTCTAACTAGACCTACCACCAAAATATTTACATGGCTCTGTGTATCTGAATGCAAGAATATGTGATAGAGTATGGGGATGCTTGAGTATCTCATGTAGGAACGATAAAATTAAAATTATCTTTCTCTTGTTCCGCTTAGTCTTAGTCAAGATATTTTGTGTTTATAAGTTTAGGCTCACTTTTAAACTGATTAAGCATTTTTTATGTCATGTTTTAATGCATGCAGGATGTAAATATTAAGACGTAATTTTTTTTCCCCTTGTCCTTGAGGAAAAAGGAGTTAAAACTAAGTTCCCCCTCGTCCTTAGGTTTATTAAGTAAAAACCACGGGCTCATTTTATTGATTGGTCATGAATGTTAATGAAATCTTGTTGTATAGTATAAAGTGACTTTTGTATCTATACGATTGATAAAACTTTCTGACTGCATCAGCCTAATACTTCTACATAACAACTAATGGTGTTTAGGTATTACACAAGTGAAGTAAACTGTATGTTAGTTACACTGCTTGTGTATTTCAACACAACCAAATGAACTCCAGTTTTCAAAATTTGCAAATAAACTTCCACAATCTTTCAATTCTAAGTAATTAAATTTTGCAACAAATGGGATAGGCATATCTACACTTCATCAGCTCTAGAAACAATTTAGATTTGATGTAAATTGTTGTCACGCTGAATATTGACTCATGACATTTAGGACCTAGCTTGGATGAGGAAGAATGGAGCTGATAGTTGCCTAGTCATTTGTGTGTTTGGGTGGCGATTGAAAAATCACAAAGTTGAAACCATGGTGTTATGTTCATGTTCCTTGGGTGGGGCATTAAAACATTTGGGCAATGATTTACTGTCACTGTTTTCAAACCCTTTTGGCATGAAGTTTTCACCTATTTGTCTTTCTTTTTATTCTGAAAAGAAAAATATGACCATAACTTTTGAATAGCAAGGGAAACGTTTTGGTGATTTCATTATTTTATTTGGTATCAACAATTTTTCGCCTTGATGTTTGGCCCACTCTTCTTTTACTTTGACTCTAGGTCTCATATGGCAAGTTATGGGACTTTCTTACAGTCCATCCTGTGTTAAGAGACCACACAAGGGAAGGAGCAAAAAGGGTAACATATGACAGGTGATCTCTTAATCCTGCTACTTTGTACAGGAAAAAAAGGGAACCATACATTTAGGTCACATAAGACAAGTATGCTAGTCCTTTGATTCATTGGATTGCTGAGGCAGGTATACCATAAGTAGGCCTATATATAACCTGTTGTTGTGGATTTGTAACTTGACCTTAATGTTTGAAATAGATTTATGTTCCCTTTGATGCTGTATACATGGGGAAGAGGGGTTGCATTGGTATTTTGCAAAAAATTCTTAATTTTATTCTGCAAGGTGTTGACATACACTGGCTCTATGGATAAGGTGTTTGTCTTCTAATCATGAGGTCATGAGTTTGAATCCATGCTGCGGAGTCCATTGTCCTTTTGATAAGACGTTAAAAACAGATGTCACAGTTTCTGTCGTCTCTTTTTCTTACTGTTCATTGGCTGAAAATGCGGAGCAAAGGCCAAAGTAATAGCCTTTCACAGGCATATGATGACGTCTCCATAAAAGTGAAAGATTCTTGAGTCTGTCCTGAAAGAGAAATATAAGTAACTAAGCAAGATATTGATATGTACTAGTATGCACTATGAGGGGAGAAGGTTGTGTTGTGATTTTGTCATGTTGATAATTTATGGTGTGAGCTGGTCACCTTTTACGCTCATGTCAATGTTAATGTCGTCCATTGTACCTGTCAATCATCATCAGGTCAAAGCGGATAGGGTGCTGTGTGAATCAGATGTATGACACATCCTTGTCAGTTTATCCTACCTAATTAACAATAAAACACAAAGTAATTGAGAGGTTATTACACATTTATTATTCAATGCTAGCATTACATCATCTCTCATTTCTCCTGCATTGTATATCTCTACCAGTCATTTACACAATGAATTGTGCACATTCTTCAATTATGAAAGGAAAGTTTTTATTCCCTTGTAAAACTTCATTGACTGCAATATGTCTATGTAAATAATGAAAAGCAGAAACAAAAGAAAGACCAACCAAGGATACAACCAATGTTATGCCTTGGGGAATTTGTTGTACATGTAAGAGACCTTGGCCCTACAGCTTGTGCCACAACATTACAATGGAGCTTCAGATTCATATAATGTACAGACAAGTCGGTCTATAACAATTTGACTTGAAGTGAATTCAGTAATAAAACAAAAAGGAATAAAATCCCCACAAAAAATTACTATTTATCTATATATATACAGTCAAACCCATTTTAAGAGACCGTCCAAGGGAAGGAGCAAAAAGGGTCACATATATCAGGTGGTCTCTTAATTCAGGTTATTTATATAAGAAAAAAACATCTTGGGAACCATTATTTAGGTCACATAAGACAGGTTTTCCTTTAATTCAGTGGGTCGCGAAGGCAGGTTAGACTGTATGTAGTAAATTCTGATGCTTAAAAGGAAAGATGCCTATTTGCAACTGTGTACTTTGATTAAGTTCATGTCAAGAAAGTTAGTGCAATGTACTTATAACAAGAACAAAAGTTTTCTGTAAAAGGTACATTTAGGTAACATAGTTATGATAGGGCAGGTAGTCCAATCACCAAGGTAAGTAATACTGTATTCTCAAAAAGATATCCATGTACTCTTACTAGAACTAAAGCACCGTGTACTTGACTCCAAAACAGCATCTTATATTCTATTTATAGAAAGTTAATGGCTCTGTTTTCTAATCTATATGATTGAACTTTTTCATTGTTCTCCAATTCTTAGGTTATAACGATGTTGAGGAAAGTTTCCCTACTCTCACTTGCCAGGAAAAAAAAAGCCTGTGACTGAAAGCATATGTAGTCCATTATGTTGCTATCAATATTTGCTTACCTCTGTATCTCAGGTGATCATAGCAAACAGTGTTGAGATTAGGTGTCTTCCAATAGATTTCATCTTCCGTGAAGGTCAAGCTTCCGGTTCTCAACCCCCTTGTGGACATATACAATAGATGAAAGTTACAATGTTACTGCGCATTGATTCTGAACGATTTTTTCTCATTTTACAGTGTACTGATGCACATTGCTTTCTAGATGAATCTTGTGAAAAGTAAACGAATGGAAAAGGAATGGTAGTTATTGAATCTGGTGATGTTTGTTCACAAGTTTTTGGATGCCACACCCGACAATCTTTTTGTAACATGGTGGTGGTTATACTGCTTACAATTGTACCTGTGGCAAGATAACTAGCCACCTCCAAGTATGTTTACGTTAACTTTCTCACATAAACAACCTATGCTCCAACTAGATTCGAATCTGCACTGTCTAGAGGCAAAAGATTTAATAGTATGAAGTGTGATTCATGTTCACAAGACAAAAATATTGGGGACCTTTCTGGCCGAATGGTTAGAGCATTGTGCTTTAAACCATGTAGTCTCTCACCTGTTGTCAATGAGGGATCATCGAACCCCGCTGGAACCTAAGTTTATTATGTGAGAAAAATTGCCAGTGTTCTTGCAGAAGGTGGTTGGTCTCTTCCCAGGTACATCTGTAACCAGGTTCTCTTCTCCACCAATAAAAACTGGCCATCATATGACTGAAATATTGTCGATTGTGGCATGAAACATACAAATACATGTATATTAATGAATGTCAAAAATAATGATTAATTAGGGCTATGATTCTGGGAATATATGGGATATAGAGAATGTTATACTGTCCATTGCTGTTTAAATGTGTTCAATACATTTTGTAATTTGTTTACATTGTCATCCGCTATGAAAACAAAACAAAGCCATCAGCACATCCAGTCCTGTAAACGTAATTACTGGAATGTCGCTGTGCTGCCTTGAATAATTTTAAATAGACTTCAGGTCCTAATTTAATTATCTTCTTGCAAATGTGTGGAACTTAATTATTTATTAGATTAATTTAGAGTGATGTATTGATGCAATTAGTGCCACAGTGTAGAAATATTGATATTTCGACAAATATTAGAACACCTGGGAAATGGAGACTGGCACATTTCATGGTCAAAATCTAGACGATGTGACATTATTCATTTTTGCTTTGCTCCACATGTGACAATCTTTTAGTCATATGGTGCCAGCCAATTTTATTGGTTGAGGAGAGAGCCCCGCTACAACTTTACCATGAAAGAGACCATTATGACATTAGCCTTCTGCATGAAAATTGGCAAAGCATCTCATAAAATAATCGAAGGTTCCATCGAGGCTTGAAAAAGCTGCGACTAAAGGTGAGAGACGTAATGGTTAAAAGTGCAATTGCTCTTACAATTGTAACACAAAGGCAGCTGTGGCTTAGTGTGTTCTTCCTCTCATCATGAGGTCGTGGGTTTAAATTTTGTGTCCTAACTGTGTTGACCGTCCCTGTTTTACAGATGAGACAGAAAAAAACAGAAGTCTCATGTCACATAAGGTGTCGGCATGTTGAAGAATTTGACCCAGCTCAATGGCCATAAGTGCCGAGCACTAGGCCAAATTTCCATATCGGTGAAATATTCTTTAGTTAGATGTTGAACAATAATACAACCAACCAATAACAGTGGTCTCTAAAAATAGGATTTACTGATCTATACTGAACAAAAAGATCATCAATGCCTCGATGACCTAGTTGTTGGTCAGAAATCAATCGTGTGGCATCCATCGAATCTTGTTTCACATGTGATTTATAATTTTCAAAAACCTCCTCTATGTGTGTGCTTCCAACTGTGTCAAACTACATGCCCATTTTGTGCTTCTAAATTTACTGTGGAAAAATTAAAATTTGTAAGGGTAATTAGTTCTGAAGATTCACCTGAAGATAAGAAAGATATTTATCACAGGTTACAGAAATGTTCATTTCACCCTGTCTTGGTTGAAAAAATACTTGTTGTTCAATCCCTCTTTTTGAAAAAAAAGTCTTGAATGTCTTTCTTTTAAGAGACCCTTGCATTGAGAGAACACATTTTAGTGGTAGCTAAACAATTTGTGAAGGTGGTTCATTGATATAGGTACCACTGTGTCATAATGATCATGCATATTCATAAGGCTGTATGTAAATTAGGAAAAGATTTTCTGATATCATATGCCACTCTTCATTATAATCGCTTGTCATGGTATGTACATGTATGTAAAAGGGACAAGGCACTGGAGATAACATGCATAGGTGAAGTAGAGCATAACAGCCAAGGTATAAAATTCACATACAGCAAGACTAATCTTAAATCTCTAAGTATATATCAAGCCACGGTATAATAGCTTTGAAATAAAATCTAAAGATGAAATGTGACAACCTGCTGACCCCTAAACTTGCAGGTGTCAGTGAAATCAATTAGGAATGAGATACAGAGAACAATCTAAATAGGAAAAACTAATTCATACAACAACCTGCGGGTACAAGAAATGTCACCTGGATTTTCTGTCATGAGCCACAATGTAAGTGTGTTTACAAGGTGGTCGGATGTGTGTGTGTGTGTGTGTATGAGAGAGAGAGAGAGAGAGAGAGAGAGAGAGAGAGAGAGAGAGCGCAAGCAAGACAGACAGGCAGAGCAAGATAGACAGACAGAGCAAGACAGACAAATATATTAGGCAGAGAGGGTTTGTGTTATGTATGAGAGATGGAGATGGAAAGGTTGCCTGTTATCAGTCAGTTTGATAGACCATCATGAGTAATTGATGTTTTGCAACACCAATCCCCAATCAATCCACTGCCTGAGCTTAGAGATCAGTTTCCAAAGAGACTGCCTGTCTTTGAAGACTGTATGTCTTGGGCAACCTTCTATGAGAAGTTTTTCAAATGATCTAGACTTATGAATAAAAACCTGTCCAGACCACCTGTCTTTAAAATTCACATTTCCATAGCTATAGGGATAATTTTTCTGGACAGTTTTTTAAGAATTCAGTCCTTGATGACCTGTATGTTGTAGTAAAGAAATCATAAGGCTCAGTGTGAGAAAAAAACATTCTATACCTCTGTAAATTCATGCTAAAATGAACAAATTCAAAGGGAGAAATAATTCGTTGTGACAGTTGATACTGGTTAATAACATTTATTTATCAGAGTCCAGAATCTTAGGTGATATGTACACCGCCCTTTTTTTATTGTTGCAAAACAAACCGTAAGAAGTGACCTTTGTACGTGACTTTTAGGTCTTTACATATAAATGAAACTAAGCTGTAGAGAATTCATTTTGTTTCTGCATGTAGTTAATTTTGAAGCTAAATTTGAACTGATACAAGTTCCAATTGCGTGCAATAATTGTCAAGCCACTTGTAAAGAATCTACTATTCGATTGTTCCATTTATTTTCATCTAATGTTAAATGTAATAATTAACTCTACATTCCTGGTTTGTTCAGTTCGGTTGATCAAAATGATAAAACAGACTATGAAATGAAGAAAAAAAGAAATTCAACATTCAATAGATCTGCTTTTGTTAAAAAAGTTTGAACAGGATATTTTTTTTAGTGAATACTAAACAGTCACTTTTGTATATATAATTTACGGTACATTCTAGTTGGTACCATCAAAACAATGGTCTATGCATGGCATTTATGGCCATTGAGCAGTGAGGGTTTTCTAACATTCCAACACCTATTGTGAAACAGGACCTTGGTTTTTAGTCTCATCTGAAGGACAGGGAAAGCCAACATCAGCTTTGTTTTGATTTGAACCCATGACCTCACAATCGGACGGTAAACATGATCACCATTGAACCACCATGGCCTCTCATCTCTTTGACATACATTGAACATGACCTATCGCCAAATGCCCAACACGGTATATTTTGGCAGACTTTTCTATTATGCCATCACAATTAAATGGCCCATCAAACATTTGTTGTATTATGACGTCACAATTGATTGACGTCAAAAAGCATACGAAAGAGCCATGTGTCAGTCATTTGGCGATACGTCAATTAGCATTGACTGATACTTCTTTATTCCTCCAGCCAGTTTGGAGAATGGACGTTGATATTAATAGCATCTTCCCTACTCTCTGTCATTTTGTCACCCACTAAAGGTTCAAGAGGCAAATCTATTTCATTCTGTGTAAAATAGTTTGTTTCACAACTAGTGTAAAAAAAAACATGTAAAGTGTGACTTAAAGGTGTGAGCATTAGTGTTTGCTGTTGCAATCCTATCAAGTATCTGTTCTGCATCTATCTAAGTTGGTAGCACCTAGTGGAAATATATCAGTTTGTCCTCTGTCTTGTCCACGTGAGCACTTTGTGAAATGTTTGTCAACAAGTTATTTACTCTAACTTATCTCAAGTCATGTGCCCTGACCCTGAAGCACAAAATGATTCTAGGCTGATGTCAAACTTAGTTGCTGATGTACATGTACTTTTGCTTAACCCTTTCAACCCCAAGTATCAGAATGGTATGCTCTTTTCTATTGTCTGGACCAGTCAATTTCGGTCTATGGTGTTGAAAGGGTTAATTTCTAGTCAAGGATCTTTCATAAAAATACAGATGTTACAGAACGCTGGGGAAAGGCTACATGTCTGGCCTGTTTTTGGCACTTACAGTTGTTTAGCTGTAAGGGTTCTTTAACATATTGACACCTATTTACCAGAGGACCTTGATTTTTAATTTCTCTCACCCTGGACAGAGAAATCCATCAATATACCTGTTCTGAGATATCTCTGTCTCGCACCCCGCATGCTTGTCTCAAACCCTCTGACATCACTACCGGTAAGTCTTGACCTACATTTGACTTATTTCGTCGGCTTGAATGTAGTGTTGCACCTATATATTTACTACTTAGAAATACATTATTTGAGGGTGAGGGAAAAATAATCAACCACCACTTTGTACAGGAACAGATAAATCTCACCATCGTGCCAAAGATTTACAACATCCACAACTTAGCAAGACTTGTCTTGGATTGCAAATCTTTGACACTCGGGTGAAATTTCTCTGTCTCTGTACAAAGTGATGATAGATTCTATTTATCTCATCCAACGGATGGTCAAAGCCATCTGCCTCCTCTAGACAGACTTCAATTCATAGCCTAATAATCTGAAGAATAAAATACTCCCAGGAGGCGAGGCTGCCTTTGCTTAGTTGTTATCATGTCCGTCATCTGAACAAAAGGTCTGGGGTTTGAATCTGAGTCACGCCACAGTGGATGCTCCTATCTTTCAATTGCAACACTAAAAAACCGAGATCCCATGTTATAGAAGGTGTTGGCATGTTGAAGAACTCTCCTTGCTTTATGGCTGAGCATAAGCAAAATTTGCCTCCCTTCATCGGCATAGGGTGACATATCTTCATATAAGTGAAAGATTCTTGAGTGGGATGTAAAACAACAATACAACAGCTACCAGGAGACAATGCAACATGTCTTGACAAACCACTGGTGTAAATTAAGACCAATGGCCAATTTCCTCGAAGCTTTCATTACTGGACTCTAATTGGCTAATCATCTTTAAGACCCATGTTTTCTGCAGGATATAAACAGTGAAATAGTGTAGAGTCATCCTGATGAAATGTTTTGGTTAGATGGTTGATAACTTATTTTCACACAGAGTGGAGAGGAAGTAGTCATCAGATTACCAGGAAACCTTGATAACAAGACTTCTCTGTAACACACTAATGTTACACGCAGTTGTAAAACATTTATGACGAGACATTTTTCACAGAAACAGCATTGTGCCTTTTCATGTGTGTACGCATATCAATTCTCTTACACGCTCTACATGTAGTTTTAATTACTTGTTGAAACTTATTTTTTATTGGAAAACCAATTCATTTACTTTGTGGGCTTTTTTTTTTCTTTTTTGTTATATTTATATATTTATGTATGTAATGTCACACTGACCATTAGTCACCAGTTTATTATATACATGCACTGACATGGTTTACAAGCCAGTTTTAAATCTGGTAATGTATAAAGTTATGTAATAGTATCAAACTTCTAAGGTTGCTGTATTCAGTACTTGGCCTAATTAGTCAGTCGTTTTTTTTTCTTCCCTGTTTTGAATTAGTCATTGAAATAGAATACCTATATGTTTCCGTTTTGGTATTCTTTGCATGTGGTCTTGACATTACTGTTGATATACCTGTGTTTGATGTACTGTGATAAAACTGAATATTCCTCAAACTTAATGTATTTACATGAATTGTATTGTTGCTTAACGTCCCACTCAAGAATCTTTCACTCATATGGAGACATCACTGTGTGCCAGTGAATGGCGACAAATTTTGCCTATGCTCGACACTGCTGGCCGTAGAGCAGGGAGGGTTCTTTAACGTGCCAACACCTACTGTGACACGGGACCTCGGTTTTTACTGTCTCATCCGAAAGACGGGGACGGCCAATCGTAGAGTGGTGTTGCTGGAATCGAACCCTGGACCCTTTGATTCGAAGTGGAACACGCTAACCACTCATTCACAGAGGTGCTGTATTTACATGTAACTTGTATGATCTTTCTGTCCCCTGCTATAGTAAAAAGGTGGAAACATTAAAACTTGTCTGTGTCTGTGTCAGTCACAAAATTTTAAAGCTGAGTTTGATATTTTGCATTTATCATGTGTAGAATCCTCATGAACAGAACTTTCATTTGATACCAGAACTTTTGACTTTGTGACCTTGACCTTGACCTAGGAATACTACATTCTTTTAAAAGTAAATTTTGGCTGTTGTGGTAGGAGACCATAATTCTTTGAATTTGCTTGTTTTAGTTTTTAAGTTGAATTTCTCAGTCCTGAGCTACAGCTTGACTGGTTATTTGCCCTCAGATGAGACAGATAAAAACAAAGACCACCTGTGTATAAAACTCCTGATTACAAAGACTTTTTTTTTGCTGTCCCCAATTGTGCCATTTGCGTACAAATCAGGGAAATTAGGCTTGTCTCAACAAGTAACTTCCTGTCAGGTATAATCAAATACATAGTTACAGGATCAAGCATGCGGAAAGGTTCTTACAGTTGCATGAGGGAATTAAAAAACAAATCAACCTCTGCATGAAGACCACCTCCCTAAAAGTCCAGTTCTCTTGCATCCTTAGGAGGTTGTTACATACAGGTTTCGTTGTAAGTTCAATGTATGTCAGTCCAAACTCTTAAAAGTTTCAGTGTGCTTGATGATACAGATAGAGCAGGATCTGGGAAGGCAGATAATGAACAGTCAGCACTTAATGATTCTCTATAAGACCTGCAGCTGTCACTCATTGTAATTTGATGGTCAGCGATCAGGTACTGGCCACTACTCAGATACATGCTTGTAGGTAAATAAATGAACGAACCAAATCATCAGGAATACAGGTATCATGATAAGTTTTGCCAAAATAATTAAGATAAGGTCTGACTGAACTTTCATCATGGTGCTTACTACATGTATAATGATCAACTGCAAGAACCTTTCCGCATGCTTGATGCTGTTACTATGTATTTGATTATACCTGATAGGAAGTTACTTGTTGAGACAAGCCTAATTTCCCTGAAAATGAAACTAAAATCCATTTTTGGTATAGCAATATTTAACAAATGCAGTTGAAAGACCACTTCTTAAAAAAAAATGCTTATTACTAAAGACTAAAAGTTTAATAACTTCTTTTGGTAGAGAAATTTAGGAAGTTTATGGTACCCTACCCTGATTGTAAAGAAGGTTCCATGTACCAGTTAGCATTATTTGTTGTCAGTGTATCAGTTTGTCAATATTTTATTCAAACTGGTATGTCCTTGCAAAATTGTCATCAAAGAATGGGAGTACAAAATTAATACTTAAAAGTTTTTGGTTTACAATCATAAATAATCGTTTTAAACTTTTAAGTTGTTTTGTTATTGTAACCTTCATATCAAGGTTGACTGTACCCGTGTTCATGTTTATAAAAGCTTTTGTATTATTGGTCAGATTCATATATACATGTAGTAATGATAAAAGGTCAAATGGTGAGTAACAAGTACATGTATTTTATACCAGAATGAAACTCTTCAGCATACAAGCTTAGTCAATTTTAGTTTTCATTTCTCCGTAAACTAGAGGACTTGAAATACAGCCCGGTATACTGAAGATCATGACAAGCTTCTCTTTCAATCTTTCACAGGAAAGTAATTGTTGTCATTTTTCTTATGTTTATTTTATTGTTTTACAGATAAGAAGAAAAATGGCGAAATGAGGTCAGGCTCTATAGGAGTAAACACTCCACCTCCGGAGAGGAAGAGTAAATTCTCCGCAATAGGAAAAATATTCAAACCATGGAAATGGAAAAGGAAGAAAAAAAGTGAAAAGATTGAGAAAACAGCCAAAGGTAAGGTCTTAGATAAAACTGTTAAATAATTTTATGTGGTACCGTATGTTTACAATGATCAAAATAATGTTAATTTCTTCACTTAAGAAATCTCGATCATAATTCCCATTTGTACCAAAGGTTCATTGCTTTAATGCTTTTACCATTGGCGTATCACAGCTTTTGCTTCATAAATCTTTTTTCAGAGAATGATGGGAAGAGATTGATCAGGGGTCAACATTAAGCAAAATTTTCAATTGTCTAGTGGGACAAGTACCTCTCACAAATTACTTGTCCGAACCCCTCTTTAACTTGTCCAAAATTTCCTAACCAAATATGTGTATAATGTTAAAAAATGGCTTCAATCCTGTCAAGGGAATGTTCAAAACAGCCTCTCCATTTACTCAATATATTACCAATGGGAAGATGAACAGATTGAGTGATTATGTAGAACTTTTAAATTTTCAAATGAACTATAAGTGTAAGTCAGTAGATTTTCTAGTGATCATATGATGTATAAGAAAATTTTCTACTTGTCCCATGGAGCCTCCATGGCCAAGTAGCATGTTCGACTTTGAATCGAAGGGTCTGGGGTTCGAATCCCACAGTGCCACTCCACGGTTGGCCATCCCTGTCTTTAGGATGAGACAGTAAAAACCGAAGTCCCGTGTCACAGTAGGTGTTGGCACGTTAAAGAACCCTCCCTGCTCTACGACCAGCAGTGCATAGGCAAAATTTGTCAACCTTCACCACCACGCACACAGTGACGTCTCCATATGAGTGAAAGATTCTTGAGTGGGACGTTAAACAACAATACAACAGCTTGTCCCATTGGACAAGTATCTGTTTTCAATGAAAATAACTTGTCTGACAGCAAAATCACCTGGTACCAGTAATTAGATGATTGATGAAGTTAAAAAATCTTTAGCCTATATGATGCAAAATATGGAAGGGGCATTCTTTACTGATAGGTAAGCCCCAAATAAAGAAGTTTTAGTGTAGTATTGGAACCTCTTTGTTAGATTTGAGAAATCATGTTGTTGTTCATCCTAGTACAAGTACATTCTTACGTGTTTTAAAAGATTGTCTAAGGGAAGATGCAGAGAGGTAATATGTATGGTAATACACTGAGAATTATACATTTAAGTCACTTAAGGTAGATAGTCTTTTAATTCAGTAGACTGCTGAGGCCGGTTAGATGAACAATACATGTACATTTACCTATATATAGGTTTTTGTTCTAGAGTACTTTTTGGGGGGGCCTCCGTGGCCGAGTGGTTAGCGTGTTCGACTTCGAGTCGAGGGGTCCGGGGTTCGATTCCCGCAGCGCCACTCCGCGGTTGGCCGTCCCTGTCTTTTGGTTGAGACAGTAAAAACCGAGGTCCCGTGTCACAGTAGGTGTTGGCACATTAAAGAACCCACCCTGCTCTACGGCCAACAGTGCCGAGCACAGGAAAAATTTGTCGCCCTTCACCGGCACACGGTGATGTCTCCATATGAGTGAAATATTCTTGAGTGGGACGTTAAACAACAACGCAACAACAACTTTTGGGGGGCATATGGCTGACTAGTTGGAAGTTTGATCTAAAAGCTTCACTCATTGTTTGTAAAACAGGTTGATGCTGTAGTTTTCTTTTACAAAATCCCAATGGTCCTTTCATACTGAATATATGTAGCTTCTCCCCAAATGAAAATCCAGGACTGAGAGATTGAGGAATATCTGGTGAAAACAACATATAAACAGAAAAAAAAATCAGCATTATTTTGTATCAAATTTTCGATATGTTGATATACTGAAATAATGTCAATTATAAACACTGTAGGTCGTATAGTAATATCAGAGGTCAGCCAGGCAAATTCTGCCATTGGTGAGTTCACATTATTTTTTTCGTATGTGTATGTGACATGCGATTTTTTGTTTCATTTTTTCCTTTTTTGACATTTTTTGATTTGGGTGTTGAATCTGTTTGTTTGCATTCTATTTTCTTTCTCCTAGTTTTCAAGTCTTCTTTTCTGTAAGCATGATGGTCAAGTTATCTAATTAACTTGTGTGTGTAAAACAGTTGAGGTAAATGTTTGTAGTATGTCAGAGGTGTATGTTTGATAGATTTTAACTTTAGATTCTTTACTTATATGCATTCAAAAGTATACCTGTATTTTTCTAACACTAAGAAAAGGCAACCCTCCAACTCAGTATCAAAGATTTAATGGGGCCATGTCTGTGGCTCAGTATCAAAGATTTAATGCAGCCATGTCTGTGGCTTAATGGTTCACCTTCCAATCGTAAGGTTGTTGGTTCGAATCTGAGCCATGCTTCGAGTGTATGTCTGTGTCCCTCATATGAGAGTACAAACCGAGGTCCCATGCATAGTAGGTGTTGGCATGTAAAAGAACCCTACCTGCACAATAGCTATAAGTGTCAAGCATAGGCTATATTTTGTCACACTTTACCAGCATCAGTGATGTCTCCATATAAGTGAAAGATTCTTGAATGGGACGTTAAACAACAAGACTGCCAACCAATAAAAAAGGAATTTTTTTGAGTAAATCTTCTGTTATTGACTAACCATTTACCTCTTTAAGATAAGTGATATCCTTGTTAGCGATTACGGATTTGACGTAACTTGTGACATCTTGTCTCACTGCTGGGTGGTCTGATGATTTGTGAATGTCCTTTAAGCACACGTTTCCACTTTGGTTTATGACCTTTTACTCTCTGTCGTCAATTGGTCCAACATTGGTAGGTTTTTCTGGGGTTTTTGTTGTTGTTTGTTTTTGTTTTTTGGACATTTTCTAAGATTTATTGATTGTTACATTATTATTGCCGTGTGTAATTGGTATCTCTCATTATCTACCAGTATTTACTACAGTACTGAGTTTAGGCTGAATTTCTACTAGATAAACAATGAGGAACTACAGTCTGATATTTGGCATGTTTCCTTGACCTGTGAAGTACTTTCAAGTGATGTTATTGTGGAAGTCCTTCCTTGTCCTTGATCTTGACCTTGGCTTGCATGACTGCCAAAGAGGAAACTGTTTTTTATGTCCCATTAATCAGAGATTATGATATGACGCATACAACTTCACAGTCTTTCAATATGTTTGTCTTGTCTGAAATATCTCCAAAATTTTACCCCTGGCCCAAACTGATAATGGATACAGCTTTCATTTATCACATGTCTGTTGAGGGCTTGTGAAGCTGAATTACCAGATCGTTGTATTTTAAACCATTTAGTTCCATCTGTTGACAGCACGGGTTCAAGCCCTGCTGGAACCTAAGTTGATTATGTGAGAAAGTTTGCCAGTTTACTTGCAGAAGGCTGGTCTTTTCCAGGGTACATTTGAACCAAGGTTCTCTCCTCCACCAATAAAAATTGGCCGCCACCATACAATTGGAAGATTGTTAGGTTTGGGGTAACACAAAAAAATAAACAAAATTACTTGAGTTGTCTGTACCATATTACAAAGCCTTTTATCTGGTACCAATGATTTTGACCATATGGCTTTTACCTTGATGTTTGGTCCAATTAGAAATGCTAACCTTGATCATATTCTTTTTACTGGTAACTGATATGTCTTATACCTGAATTTTGTGACAAGATTTTCCATAAGATACCAAAGTTTTGGACCATATGAATACAATTGTGATTTGTTAATTTTTTGTATGATCCTATATTAGTGCCTACAGGGGTATTTAGTTTTAATACTTAGGTTCAAATGTACCTTGTTTCAAAGTCTGTAGTACAGAGTCCTTCTGGCTCATCATCATCGGACCAATAGATCAAAGGTTCTAGCTTTTACCAAAACAGCTGACTGTTCATTTAACAGGCAGTTGGCTGCGGTTGGCTGTCCCTGTCTTTCAGATGAGACAGTAAAATCTGAGGTCCCGTGTCACAGTTGGTGGTGGCACGTTAAAGAACCCTCCCTGCTCTACGGCCATAAGTGCCGAGCATAGGCAAAATCTGTCGTTCTTCACCTGCACACAGTGACGTCTCCATATGAGTGAAATATTCTAGAGCAGGACGTTAAACAATAATACAACAACAACAACAACAGGCAGTAAGAAAACAAGCTCCTGTGGAGAGCCACGTTAGCTCAGTGAGTGGTAAACATGTTCACCTTTGATCTTAGGGTGGTGAATTTGAACCTGTGCTATACTGTGGCTTGCTATTGCTGAGTTTCAGATGAGACCATGTAAAAAAAGAGTTCCTATGCAACAGTTGGTTTTGGCATAAGAACTCTCACTACTCCATGGCTGTAAGTGCCTAGTACATGTGTATAAGCCAAACGTTTTAGCCTTTCACCAGCATACAGTATTGTCACCATATAAGCAAAAGGTTCTGTAGTGGTGCGTTAAAAAGATAAACAACCAACCAAACCAGTTCCTTTATCACAGTTGGTGTCTACACCTTAAGGATCTCTAACAACATATAACTACATGTACTACAATTTTGTTGCTGATGACAAAATGCTGACTCATTTTGCTGCAATAAACGATGGATTGATTAACCACTATGATATCAAAGTATTGCTACGACAGGTATCCCCTTCTACCTGTACTGCTATATAACTGCTATTGGTATTGATATAACTGTAAATTGATAATTTTCTTAACATCAGTATTTCAAAGATAAAGAGAAAATGAATGGTCAGATCATTACAGGGGTAGAATTAACTACAGTAATTGTTGTGTGGTTGTTTTTATACAGGTCAATGTTCTAGGAAATTCTAGGAAAGACTCATATGGGAGTGTTTATAGGTTCCTGGAAGAAGAATATTTTAATGTCATTGGCATTGTGCTGTCCAAATGCAGGAAAGTTGTGTAAACTTGTCTATAACTGCTTAAAAGTGAAAATTCATTGAAAACCGAGATTGTTTTTCATAATAGCTGCTGGTATGTTAAAGATCCTTCTTTGCTAAATGGCCCTTGAATGTTTTGAATAGGACCAAATTTGAAACCCTTAATGCGTCAGCAATTAGTGATGTATCCATATGAAGACAGATTCTGGAGTGAGGCACTGAACAAAAGCAACAGCAAAAACAACATAAAAAAACAAAATACAACAAAAAACCAAGACAGGATATCTGTATTTCACAACACACACTTGTCTTTCTTGCATGGAATTTTTTATCTTCATGAACTCATCATATCTGAACTATGTTATTTTGACCTATCTCTCAGCACAAGTTCCATATGTTGGTAAGGTCTGTCATCTGATGCTGTGTTATATAATGCTATATGATATTTTCTAGCAAGGTTCAAGTCTGCGTTGACCAGATATAACAGGCTAACAATCTGACTACACTCTGCGGATGACAACTACAAATAGTCTATGACAATGACTTTTTTTTTTTTACATTAAAAGGGAGATAACTCCTAATTGTTAAATGGAATTGAAACCACAGCACAGCATTTTTACTTTGCAATCTTCAATGAGACCATCTTTTAGTCTCACAAAGTCATAATGTTTGTGAAACACTTTGAAAACATACCTGTATTTGTCTTCGCAGTGTATTTGATTTAATGTTGTAGGTGTTAGGCAAATCTTTTTGTAACCATATACACATGTATATATGTACATTGTACCGGTACCACAAGACTTTGAAATCATTCAGACTATTCAAGACATTCTGTCAAATTTTACTGTTCATTTAATGAACCAATTTTTTTCTTAGTCTGTTTTAGCCTCAACCATTCAATTTTTGCCTCTTTGTGTGTTGTTAATAATGTGAAGATTTTCTGGGAACTGTGTATTTTTGTTAATGATTTGAAGATTTTTGGGGATCTCTATAGCCATTGTATGTTTTAAAGAGCAGCCACGGTCCCATGGTAGTATGTTCATTATTGGTGGGATTGGCTTTTTCACAAAGAATTTTAGAGTAAAAATCACCTATAAGTGGTAAGTGTGTGAAATTTCAATACTGGTTATCAAAATTGTATGACTTTGATTCAAATAATATACCAGTTGTTGCAATTTGATTAATGTAATTCATGTAGATCAGATTTGATCACAAGTGGTGGATTCTTTTGCAAAATGAGGCAAAATTACGAGAAATTGAAAAGAGGCTCATTGATTATTAGGAGAGAGTTAAATTGTAAGATTTTAAAGAAAAGGGCCCAAGATTATGAGGCTGTTGATTTATGCCCACTGGATGGGGTTGGCTAGCTTTCTCCATCTTTCAGATGAGACAGTAAATATCAAGGTCCTGTTTCACAACAGGTGTTGCACCTTAAAGGGCCCTCACTACTTAATGACCCAAATGGCCAAGCTTGACCAAAAATTTGGTACCCTTCACCAGCATTTTTTTATGACTCCATATACATGAAAGTGAGTCAGAAATTAAACATCAACATCAATAACCAACCAATTCACATGGTTAGACATGGTGCTAATCAAGAAGCTAATTGCAAATGTCAATTCTTGGTACACGAGAGAATTCTCAAGTTCACCTGTGGGAGGTTGACTGTGTTAACCTTGGCACATTGAACATGCGGCTTTGTAACTTTTTTCATAATGATAATTTAGGACAGTCAACAATCTAGAAAAAAAAAAGTGAGGTGAGGTGAGAAACTCTGACAGTTTCAGATTAGAATGAGCATATGCTATGAAATTATGGGTATTATTGGAACATGCTGCCAAACTTGTCAATTTCTTAGCAATGTAATTGATTCCCTTGTCACTTTTGATTAGA